>JAULJZ010016178.1:0-16059 GCA_032270985.1 Heliamphora pulchella | reverse complement strand
ATTGATCATATGAAGAAATGTAGAATCAATTTAATAGTCTGTGTTTTTTCAGATGGTGTTGCAATATATCTTTCAAATAAGTCATTATTTGACAAAACTATTTAGTAATAAATCAGAGGCTTGGAAGATAATTATGTCTCTACCATATTTTACAATTTAATTTGCTTCAAATTGGGCTTCACTCAAAGGATTTTTTTTTTTTTTGAGTTTGTGTATTTTAATAGTAAGATCAATCAAATTAATTCTAAAAATTTAAAATATGTGACCTAATACTATGGCTAAGTCTATTTGCCTCAAATATATCTCATCTTCTTTTGATTGAAAGAGTACTATAGCTGCGAGAAGCCAACTGGAATCGCCGCTTTGATGTAGAGTTTAAATTATAAGAATTAATTTTTCTATAAAAGTTACGGCCTAAACATTCTATTTATTATTGGTTTCATACCTTAACGAGTGTGTTTGTAAAAAATTATTTTTCAAGTTTGAACTTATAATTTTACAAAAAAATCTAAAAAATCTAAAGGTATCATGCACTTATAATCTTTTGTTTATAACTTTCAATTTTAAATTAATAAATAAAAATTTTATTGCTTAAAATTATAAATTTATAACTATAAAAAATATTTATAATTCCTAATAAAAATTATAATATTTTATTAGTTGTAACTTATAAATTGATAATTTCAAATATATATATATATATATATATATATAATAAAACAAGGCTGTTTTTGTAAAATTATGTTTGACATATTTTGAATTAAGAGCTTAGATTAGCATCCCGCCCAAATTTTAATGGATCCAACGATTCAAAATCAGTAGGCTCCCCTGCTCTCTCCCTCCCTCCATATCTCCACTCGTGCTCTCTCTCAATCTCTTCCCTGTCTTCTTGTTCTGTCTCACTTTCTCCTTCACACTCTCTTTACCAGTGCTCTCTCTCTCCCATTTCTGTTCCTTCTCTCTCTACGCCACACTGCCGTGGTCACGTTGCCACACCTCGCCGCCCTGACGCCGCCGGCCTGTCACCGACGTCCTGCCGCCATCACGACGCCTCCTCGCCGCCACCAGATCTGTTTAGGTACTTCCATTTTCTCTTCTCATTTCCAAAATACCCTTTTGTGCCTCAATAAACCTTCCCGTTAACGAAAGCTCTTCTTTCCCAAAAAGAAACGAAAGCTTGCAGAGACGTGGATAGGTTGCCGAAACTTGCTTCAGAGACGAATTTCCGAAGGCCCAGCTCTTCTTTCTTGTGAGTGAAAACCCAGACCAATTTCTGTTTGCAAATCATTTCGCCGTTGATTGCAAAGATATCTTGCTTTCAATTGGGGTTTTCTGTTTACAAACCTAGACCCTTCTGATTCTACAGACGGTGTGTGTGTCTGTGTAAATCCTTGCTGCTTCATTTTTTTTTCTTTCTTTTCTCACTGAGAAATGATTTTCGAGATTTTCACAAATCATGACTTTGTGAACTAAATGAGCACCAACGGTAGTTAAAATTTCACAAATCAGCCGGTATGTTTCTTTTATATTTTACTGTAACTTCTTTCTCTCTTTCTTTAATTAAGTAAAACAACCTCCTATTATCTATATCTATCTATACTACTATAATAAATAAATTCTTGGATTTGGTGGCCATTGTATGCTTAGACGTTGAAGAATCAAATGTAGCAAATAAAAATTTGCAGTTACAGTCCTAAATTTGAACCCAAAAATAGTGAGTTAAAACATTGACTTAATTCTAATCACAGTATATATATTGTCTTACATAATTATACAAAATCAAGGGCAATAAGTGGGATAAATATTTTCAAACTACACAATAGTCAAGTAAAATGATATTAATAGCAATACAATTAAAATTTCAAAAAATATAGAATTGCACATTATATAAAAACTAAAGTTTGTGCCACATGCGAATTTTTAAAATGTTTGGATAGTGCATACTGATCATAACTTTTTCTTTGTTACTGGAACTATATTGTCATCTATTTTGTTAAACAAATAATACAATTTGTTTAATATGCTATAATCGGTTTGTCAATACAAAATGTGATTTACTTTGCGAGTAATAATTAAAAATAATTAAATCTTATCATATCGTTGCACACACATCGCGTGGGGCCAGACACTAGGTACTTCCATTTTCTCCCATGATTAGTTTTTTTATATAGTAACAATGTTATTATTTTCATATAAAAAGTGAGATTGATATTGTTTTCGGATAATCGAAAGTGGGGGCAAAAATTGTTCTTGGAAACATGTAAGGAGTATCTCGGTTGTTTAAACATTTCTATAATGTTTTTAATCTCATTTTCATATGAAAAAGTAATATCAAAATTAGGAACAATAATCTAAGTTATTTAAAAAATTAGATTATTTTAATCGCATTTTCGTGGCATCCTTCAGATTTTTTTCGGACTCTCCCTCCCATTCAAGGATATTTGAGATTAAAAAACAACTGAGAGATTTTTTTAACTGTTATTAGTATTCAGTTGTCAAATAATTGCCTTATGTGTTTGCTAGGAAGTGTGAATTTTGTTTGAGGTTAAACTGATCAATTTGTTTCTTATTTGATTGTCATTCACTATTGGATGAAATATTTAAAATTGTTTCATGTTTTTTCTTCAATACATTCCTTTATCTAGATTGTGCAAATGGATATTGTAATTTATTTTCTTTATTCAGTTCATTTACTAAAAGTGAATGGTGGGGAAGTTGTGTTGGATATGGTTGATTTAGTTTAAAAATGTCTTTATTTTTTTAAATGGAATCGAGGTGAATATGATGGGTTATTTTTTTATTACTTATTTAAGATTATATGTCAAATTGTGATGTTGTTCTCATTCCAAGCGTCAAAAGTTAAGCGCTTATTAGTTGTTGCTTTACGTATTGGAAATGAAGATGATGTAGTGCATTTGAAAGTATATGCAATGCTTTTAAATGTCTCTCCTTTTGGAGATGTTATTCGGGTGTGTATGCATACATAATAAATTTATATAGATTTTCTTAAGAGTTGTAAATGTATTTGTCTGATTTTTGAGTAGATAGCTTCATACATTTAGACTATTTGAGTTAGCTTATATTTGAAAGATCCAAACAGAAGAAAAAATGATTATTAGATTTAAAATCTTAGCCAAGAAGTGTGCAACATGCATTTTTTTTTAATGAATCTTTAACTAACTCGATAGTTGAAGATTCCAAGTTATATTTTGTTTTTGTGCATGTTTGGTTGACTGGAGAATATTCTAAACTCAATAAAAATAGACAAAAGACTCAACGAAGCGATAGTCGATTAATTTAATAAATAAATCTGTCAATGAACACACAACATTCTTGGTTAAATCTTTATTTATGGGAGGAAAAAAAACACTGGATAAGTTTTTTTTTTTGTTCAAGCATTTGTTAATTATTTATTTTTCTATGTAGGGGGAAGGGAGCAAAACCTTTTTGATAACGGTTCATTAGCTTAGTACTATTTATGGGAGGAAAAGAAACATTGGATAAGAAGTATTGCTTCATTGTTTGTTTTTTCAAATATTGATAGAGGAGGAAAGACACTAAGAATTGTACTAGCTTTATAATAAGTTGTGAATTTCTATCTCATGTTTTTTTATTAAAGTTGTAATTTGTTGCTCTGTTTCAGGGAGTATTATCAAAACACTTTATAAAGAAATCACTTTTACATAGTAGAGCACCACTATTTTTTAGAAGATCTACCATTATCTTTACTGGTCTCTTTAATACACCATGTTTTTTCTTTTTTCCCAATCTTTTAATATTTGGCGTTTCTTGGATTTGGGGGTGGGGGTGGGGACAAATGAAAATCTCAACTTAGACTTTTCATGATTTGGTATGCAATTTTATATGCTATATTCATTGGAGACTTACTCATAAAAGATTAAATAATATGGGAACAAAAGCAATGCAAAGTCAAAGAATTGATATTTCATTATATAATCTCGTCGCTGGATTTTTAGGGCTGCAATGAATCTGAAATTGTTTTATTTTCTTGTTAACTGTGAAAGTTCTTCTTTTCCCCTTTGCATTTTCGTGAGAATTGGCTTCCCTTTGCTTTTCATACTATTTGATCCACCACTGGGTTTTCTTTTGCATGACAAGTCATTCGATTTAATGCTCGAAAAACTTCAAATGTAGAGATAAATGCTCTTAAGTATTTTTTTGATCACTTGATGTATTTTTGTTTTTTCAAAATTGAGAATCTCTCATTTTAAATTTTGTTAAATGTATTAGGAAAGATATTTAAGGCATATAGCGGTTGGCACATGAATGCGTGTGCAAATATAAAATAATTATAATTTAAAAATTAAATAATTAAGAAAAAGTTAGATATTTTGTAGAGAGAGAGAGAGAATAAGCGGTTACATGTGATTTTTGAGAGAGAAAGAGAGTGGGGGATGATAGTAATTTAGGAATTATGAAAAATTCACGTGGCATCAAAATGGGGAACACCGAATAGGTATTGTCCTTTATAAGATAGTATAGATAGAGTATAGATATACTGAACTGGTTGACCTCTATAAAGGTCCTTAGTTTTTTCTTAACGTTTGTTTGCTCTTAGCTTTTTTATTTCGTTCTGAAATTGATTTCCAACCATTATGTTTACTTAGATTGTAGTTAACGTGTTTGAAGTGCCTTTAAATTGAAGAACACAGTAACATTTTTGTGTTAAGTGTTAAGTTGGAGAATTGTTGTCATTTTTAATTGAATTATTACAATTGACTTCTGTTGGGGTGTGGTACAAAAAAATTTATTGAATCTAGGCAGTTTTGTGTGACACTTGACTGTATTCGTTCGATTTCTTTGTTGTTTGTGTTGAATAACTTCCTTTAATGCTTTGCTTAGTGGGTTTTAAATATATGCATGAGAAATTATGATGATTTTATTTGAGTTGTGACTTTATTGTTGAGATCTAGATAGAGTATATGTATATTGTGTTGTTTGATTTTATTACAGGTTATATTTAGTAAACGATTAAACAACTGGATTATTCAAAAAACAAGAAAAACTGTCAATTTTTTTAAAAAATTTAATACTTAGAATAATTATTTATTTATTTATTTTAATTGGTTTATGCTATTGATTGTAAATTGGAGATTTTAAATGTATGCATAAGAAGTTAGAATTGTTTTAATTAACTTGTGATTTTGTTAGATCCATGCAGAGCCTGAATATTTTGCGTTGATTGATTTTATTACAAATTATTTGGTAAACGGTCAAATCGTTGGATTATCCGAAAAATAAGAAAAATTTTGTCAATTTTTTTTAAAAATTTAATACTTGAAATAATTATTTATGTATTGCACTTTTTTTTTCGATTTAGTGTATTTTAATATGGGTTACTCATAGTAATATGAGGTTTTAGAGAAATTATTAAAATGTATGAGTAATATTAAAAAAATAAAATAGTGGTAGTGTTTTTAGGCACAGACAATACCTAGTATATATATAATTTGTAGGCATTGATTGCTAGTCTGAAATTAAACTGTTGAGAAAAGTCATTGTTGCACGTTCTTACAAGCACAATAATTGTTGTAATGAACGTTAGCCACAATTAATGGCTCAAAACAAAAGAAAAATTGAAAAATGAAGACAAAATCGTGGTGGAGAATACCTCTTTGAAAAGTTTAAGGACTACTTGTCATCAAAGGGGATTACATCTTAGTTAACTGCACCTGGCATTCCGCAGCAGAATTGTGTAGCAGAAAGAAGGAATATGACTCTTATGAAAATAATAAGGTCCATGATGAGTTATACAAGTTTACCCGATTCATTTTGAAAACTCACTTTAGAGACAACGGCTTACATTCTAAACTTGGTACCTTATAAATCAGTACCCTTCTACTCCCATAAAATTGTGGACCGGGCGTAAGCCTAGTCTGAAACACATTCAGATTTGGGAGTGTCTAGCACATGTGCTAAAAGGGAATGCTGGTAAGTTGAAACTAATGACAGAAGTCTATTTCTTTGTAGGGTATCTCAAAGGAACGAATGGTGGTCTATGTTATAATCATAAGGATCAAAAGGTCATTGTTAACATCAACGCTCGATTCCTGAAAGAGGATTATATTATGAACTACAGGCCCAAAAGTAAAATTATTCTGGAAGAACTGAGAGAAAATACTAGTAGAACGAAAGAGAAACCATAAGTCACTGATATTCTGTTACCTCATCGTAGTGGGAGAACTATCGAGACAGGTGCAAATTAAGAATAGGGTGCTGATGCACAGGGTTCAGATTCTACACAGCCTGTTACTACTAGTACACAGACTTAGGTAGTGCCTCGTCGTAGTAGGAGGGTTGTTCATCAACCTAATCGGTATCTATTCTTGGGAGAGTCGTATGATAAGATCCCGGCAGAACTGGATACTGAGCTCTGTAACTATAATGAAGCACTACAAGACAAAGATGCAGATCTTTGACAAAAGGCTATGAATTCAGAGATAAAATTTATGTATTCAAATCTGGTCTGGGAACTTGTAAAACCACCCGAAGGGATAAAACCCATTGGATGCAAGTGTATCTACAAGAAGAAGAGAGGAGCAGACGGGAAGGTTAAAACCTTCAAATCTAAGCTTGTTGCTAAAGGGTTCACTTAGAAAGAAGGGATCGACTAAGAAAAAATCTTTTCACTGGTAGCCATGCTTAAGTCAATCTGAATTATCTTATCTATTGCCGCACATTTCGATTACAAAATCTGGCAAATGGATGTCGAGACAGCTTTTCTTAACAGAAGTCTTGGCGAGTGTATCTATATGATAGAACTAGACGGATTCATTGCAAAGGGTCAGGAGCACATGTTGTGCAAGCTTAAGTGATCAATTTATGGACTTAAGCAAGTATCAAGGTTTTGGAACACTTGGTTTGATCAAGCCATTAAATCTTATGGTTTTGATCAAAGTTCGGATGAGTCATGTGTGTACAAGAAGTGTGACGGAAACGTGATGATATTTTTAGTACTTTATATAGATGATATCTTACTCATCGAAAACGATGTGGGAGCATTATCTACGGTTAAAGTGTGGTTATCAGGGCAGTTCGATATGAAGGACTTGGGAGAAATCAGTCACATCCTTGGGATCAAGCTTATGCGAGATTGAAAACAAATGATGTTAGACTTATCACAAGCAAAGTATATCGATGATTTTCTAACTCGTTTTAGCATGCATGATTCCAAGAAAGGGTTTCTTCCTTACAGGTATGGAATCACTCTATCCAAGGATCAGTATCCTAAGACACCTGATGAGATAGAGAAGTTGAAAGTGGTTCTTTATACTTTGATAGTAGGAAGTCTCATGTATGCTATGTTTTGCACTAGACCTGATATTTGCTTTGCCGTTGGCAATATTAGCAGATATCAGTCTAATCCATGACAGAAGTATTGGACTGCGATAAAAAATATAATCAAGTACTTAAAAAGGATTAAGGATTTTATGTTGGTTTACCAGACAGATATTTTAGTACCTTTGTGTAAGGATTTGTATACTAAAAATCATATTTTAAGTATTTAATTTTATTTTAATAAAATTAATTTTTTATTTTATGAGAATTTTTATTAGCAATGTATGTATATCATTTCTTTAATGTTATGTATGGGTGTCTGATATTCTGTATAATATTTAATTTAGTGTGTAGAGTACGACTTGCATACAGAAGATCAAATTTTATGTTCTTGCATAATATAAGTTTTATGTTCATAGTTTAGATAGAAATGGACATACCATCGGTACGACTGTAGCACAGAGTTTTAGTAGGTCTGTCTTGGTTATGGGGAACAGATAATAGCGTCGTCTATTATTCCGACTCTCTGTGTTAGTACACTTTGTTTGTATTGAACGGAACATTTGTGATAATTAATTTTGTACTGATTATATAAATTAATTTACACAATAAGGTTATTATGAATAGTGCTTATCCTCTTAATTCTAAAATAATTTTTGATTTGCATATATTTAATATTCGTTGTTTTGATTCATTAGAGGGTGCGATCTTTTATGGGTTTATAATCCTGGTAAATTGGATAGCGGTATTATTTATATGGCAAATATTAATTATTGACGGAATTCATGTCTCGAAAGATTGGAATTAACGATACTCCTTAAGGAAGATTATAAGTTTTGCCTAGGCCAAACTCTACACGTGAATTTGATTATCCAGCGGTCAAATAAGTTAAGCGGAATGGCTTAAAGAATATCAAGATGATGATTAAATTAAATTGCCAGTAATTAAATTTAATTGACGATTATCGAGAATCTTAACGTGGAGAGAAATGGTAAGCATTTAATAACAGGAGCTCAATGCAAGAAGTCTTGAGATTATGGGTCAGAGTGAAATTATAGTTATTTAGTGATGTGAACTGTAATTCAATATTTTTTGAAAATTGCTGAAACCGCTGTTGTTTTTTCATAATTGCAAAAATCGCAGGTAGGTGTGTGTTCCACTGAAAGTCTTACTCATAATTACTCCTCAGGTCCCTACTGTAGCCATATATATATATATATATATATACGGGTAGGCTGAATCAGTTTGATATTATAATATAATTTGTCTTTCAAGACTAAATATATCTGGGTTTTACCGGTATAAGTTTTTGATAGTCCGTAACCCACACTACGTTCGAGAATCGCGTAAAAAATATAGTAGAAGATCTAATAAAAGCTTCAACTCAGAATCAAACCGTAGTTGAAGAATCAATCGGCAAAAGGTATTCTTCTAAATTAATTTTAGTTGTACGGGTTTTATTTTGATCGTTCATCGTCAAAAATTTTATCTGGAGCCCGTTTCGGCGTTTGCCCATCTAGTTTATTTTTACCGTTAATCGTTTGTAAAAATAATGATCTTGGCAGTATTGCCTCTAACAATTGGTATCAGAGCCGTTTCTTTTTTTGTTTAGGGTTATCGGGACTAGATAGTTTTAAAACTGTTGCTAACTTTGTTTTGCAGGCATTCTTATCCCGATTTTATGATCATATTTTATTTTTATATTTGATTGAATGCGTGGATGATGATTTTTTTTTCTACGAGGGTTGATCGTGGTTGATTGATTGTGAACTCTACGGAGGCATAGAATCAATGTAAATATTATTATTTTTTGGTTTTTAGTTCTTGTATTTTTTTTTGATTTTATGTAAACAAAAAATATATATATAAAAACGAAGAACAACTCGAAGAACAAGATGCCGCAGCTTGTGAACTTTGATTCATGGCTCACTGTTTCGGTCCTAGCTAAACAGTTTTTTTTTATTAAATAAAAAAAAGTATGATCAGAACACACGGCGGCAGCGGAAGAAGCTTGAATCACGGCCTTGGGAATCATAAAAAGAAGCTGCCAAACGCTGCCCAAGGCTGCAACAAACTAAGGAGCAAATCCAACACTATTCGGAGCAATTTTCCATCTTAAACCGCAGCACTGTTTCAGCGCCAAAAATCACAGCAGCGGATTCCAAACGGGTTCCAAGCAGCAAGTTTTAATTCCATACAATGCAAAAACCAGAATATTTGGATTATGGCGGAGGCGCAAGCACCAAAAACACTGGCGCAACCTGTTTCGGAGCAATCAGCAGCAGTTTTCCAACAGCAAAATTCCAGCGGCGGCTTTTCAAAAAGAAACTGTTTCGATGCTGTATTTCCAAAAAGAAGCGGCGCCACTGTTTCCCAAACACAACAAGCTCCGTTTGGCTTTGAAGGCAAATCCAAGCAGTGGCCCATAACAGCAAACAGCCGCTAGTTTTCCAATAGTGCAGCGGCAACCGATGTTGTGAGCAGGAGATGCGCAGTGCGTGCGTGTGCGGTGGTCGGCGGTGGTGCTAGTGGCACGAGACTGTTTTGGCTCAATTTTTTTAATACGCATTGATTGAGATGTGATATATTTATATATCATTATAAATCAAAGAAATTTTGATGCAATCGGAATACATGAAGCTGTTTCAGATTAAACTATTGAAGCTTATCTTTTTTTAACAAGAGACTAAAACTCTTTAGAGTTTCAGATGGATCATAAAATCGGAATATATATCTTGCATTTAACTTATTTTTTTATATATTAACTGCTCGAATGATAAATATTAGTTTTATTTATCATGTTAATTTAATTATTTATCATTTTAATTTAATTATTTATCATGTTATTTTAATTTAATTAAAATATTTCGTAATGAAAAATAAAATTAAGTTTTTTTTAATTAATTAATTTTAATTAATTGAAAAATTTTTAGATATTTTATTTTTTTACCAAATATCACGTTTAAATATTTTTTTTTAAATCGGATATCTTAGAAAAATGTGAGAATTAATTCCGAATTTTGAATTAAAAAAATAAAAAAATATTTAATCGAAATAAATTATTATTTTTTGAAAAATGTAAAATAAAAAATAAAATAAATAAATATTTTTAATCACTACCTTAGCTGAAAAGTTAAAGGAAAAACTATACATTTATTAAATTTTATTTGTTACTCATTTAAACACTAAAAGATGGTTTGATAAATCAAAATCTTTAAAATCGTATATACGAAAAGATATTTGATTCTTTCAGATTGTGTGGCTTTCGAAATTAATAAATTTATTTTAATTAAATTAATTTTTATAATCCTAAAAATGTTTTAAAATCTAAATGGAAGAGGAAATTTACTCAAATAAATTCCGCAGTCTCCATCACCACTTTGTAGATGATGCAATTAAACTCTACGTGTTGGCAGTAATGCCTTTTTCTCCATCGGACAAATTAATTACGGTATCGCTAGTATAAACCTCCATTAGAAATAATTCTTAATAATTGTTAGTGTAGATCACTTTTCCATCTGAAGGGTTCATTGCGAATCGATTGATTTGGAATTAGGTGATGGTTAACACTTAACTGTATATAATAGTATCCGCTCCATCTGAGTCACTGCTATTATATGCAGGACTGAAACTATATCAGTTATTTAATTTTACTTGACATGGTCAGTTGCCTAGATAGTAAATTTAAAAGAATTGGCATGTCTAGTCTTATGATGGATAGTAGACGTTTACTCATCGTGGCATGCTATTCTCAGGTTACCAAGCTGTTGGCGAATTTATTTTAAAATGATAGAAAAAACCAAATTAAAATGAATTCAAAGTTTTGCTTGTCATAATTAACGGTATTTTAATTATGTGATTCTCAGGATTAAAATGACTTTTAACCCACTCGCTTCTATTCTCAAAGAAAATAAATTTACGGGACCAAACTATGTTGACTGAAAACATAACTTGGACATTATATTAACTACTGAGGATTACAAGTTTGTTTTAACTAAGATATGTTCACCAGTACCTGATGAGGGGGCTACCGAAAGGGAAACCCAGGCCCATCAGAAATGGTAAAAACCTGATTAGATGGCTCGTTGTTACATTTTGGCTTCAATGTTAAATGTTTTACAGTATCAACATCAGTCTATACCCAGTGCCTATGACATGATTATGACCCTCAAAGATATATTTGGAGATCAAAATTGTGCCGCTAGGCAGGTGGCCATGAAATCTCTAATGAATGTAAACATAGCTGAAGGTACACCAGTAAGGGATCATGTTCTGAGAATGATCAGTCTTCTGAATGAACTGGAGATCATTGGAGCTAAAATTGACGGGAAAATCCAGGTCGATATCATACTCCAGTCACTGCCTGAAAGTTTTAAGCAATTCTACCTAAACTATTCTATGAATAAGCTCAGCTACACATTGACATAACTTCTTAAGGAACTTCAAGCAGCCAAGAGTGTTCTTAGGAAGCTGGGTTCTGTGTATGTGGCTGAGAAGGGTTCTTCCTCTAAACCGAAAGGTAAGAAGAAGAAAAAGGTTCAGATATAGGGAAACACAAGTCTAAAAGCAGTTAAGGGACCAAAAAGCTGGTGTGAAAAAGCCGAGAGGCAAGTGCTATCACTGTAACCAGTTTGGGCATTGAAAAAAGAAGTGCCCGATTTTTCTCAGTAAGCAGAACAAACAAGATAATTTCTGTTCACAGGTTGTTGAAACATGTTTAGCGGTGTTATCTACTGGTACCTGGTGTGTATATACGGGACTAATTATGTCTGCAATTCATTGCAGGGGTTCTAGGAAATTCGATAACTTAGTGATGAAAAAAATTGGGCAATAATACAAAGCTAACAGCAGTTGCAGAAGGAGATATCACTCTCAATTTTGGTATTTTAATATTGAGATATTGTCTTTATGTACCTGCCATTAGAAGGAACTTAGTTTTCGTTTCCCAATTGGCTAAAGACGGATATTTGATTTATTTTAATAACTCTGTGGTTATTAAGGATAATAAACGAGTTATCTATTTCGGTACATTAGTGGATGATCTTTGTATTATTACTTCAATCTCTCCTACACTGCAACTGACTAGAATGAATAATATATCTATATTATCATATAAGAGAAAGTTTCCATCTTTAATGAACCAAACGTTTCTTTAGCACTTGCCCTTGGGTCATATTAATTTAAAAAAAATAAACAGACTGGTAGCAGATGAACTTTTGAGTTTATTGAAAGTAGAGACACTTTCAGTATGTGAATCTTGCTCAGAGGGTAAGATGATCAAGAAGCCCTTTTCAGCCAAAGGCTATCGAGCTAAAAAACGGTTAGAGCTGGTTCATTCTGATGTGTGTGGTCCTATGACAATTCGAGTTAGAGGTGACTTTGAGTACTTTATCAGTTTTATTGATGACTACTCAAGGTATAGATACATTTACCTAATGTACCGAAAGTCTTAATACTTTGAGAAATTCAAAGAATTCAAAGCAGAGGCAGAGAAGCGTCTGGGTAAAAATATCAAATCACTACGATTCGACCGTGGTGGAGAATACCTATTTGGAGAGTTTAAGGACTATTTGTCATCAGAGAAAATTACATCCCAGTTGACAGTACCTGGAACTCCGCAACAAAATGGTGTAGCAGAAAGAAAGAATAGGACTCTTATGAAATGGTAAGATCCATGATGAGTTATTCAGGATTACCCAATTCGTTTTGGGGACTCGCTTTAGAGACAACGGCTTACATTCTGAACATGATACCTTCTAAGTCAGTACCTTCTACTCCCATAGAATTGTGGACCGGGCATAACGCTAGTCTGAAAGACATTCGAATTTGGGGGTGTCCAGCACATGTGCTGAAAGGAAACGCAGGTAAGTTGGAACCAAGGACAGAAGTCAGTTTCTTTGTTAGGTATCCCAAGAGAACAAAAGGTGGTTTATTTTATAATCTTAAGGATTAAAAGGTCATTGTTAGCACCAATTCCCGATTCTTAGAAAAGGATTACACTATGGATCACAGGCCCAATAGCAAAATTATTCTGAAAGAAGTGAGAGAAAATACCAGTAGAACGGAAGAGAAACCACAAGTCACTGATAATCCATTATCTCATTGTAGTGGGAGGATTATCAGGATATGTGCAAATCAAGAACATAATGCTGATGCACATGGTTCAGATTCTACACAGCTTGTTACTGTTAGTATACAGGCACATGTAGTGCCTTGTCATAGTGGGAGGGTTGTTCATCAAGCTAATCGGTATATGTTCTTGGGAGAGTCGTTTGATAAGATCCCGATAGAACTAGATACCGAACCCTGTAACTACAATGAAGCACTACAAGATAAAGATGC
This sequence comes from Heliamphora pulchella, assembly GCA_032270985.1. NCBI lineage: Eukaryota > Viridiplantae > Streptophyta > Magnoliopsida > Ericales > Sarraceniaceae > Heliamphora > Heliamphora pulchella. The sequence continues at coordinate 2,418 of JAULJZ010016178.1, read as the reverse complement.
AGATCTTTGACAAAGTGCTATGAATTTAGAGATAGAATATATGTATTGTAATAAGGTTTGAAAACTTATAGAACCACCCGAAAAAATAAAACCAATTGGATATAAGTGGATCTACAAGAGGAAGAGAAGAGTAGACGGAAAGGTTGAAACATTTAAAACTAGGCTTGTTGCTAAATGGTTCACTTAGAATGAAGAGATCGACTATGAGGAAACCTTTTCGTCAGTAGCCATGCTTAAGTTTATCTAGATTCTCTTATCCATTGTCGCACATTTCGATTACGAAATCTGACAAATGGATGTCGAAACAACTTTTCTTAATAAAAGTCTTGACGAGCGTATCTATATGATACAACCAGACGGATTCATTGCAAATGGCTAGGAGCACATGTTGTGCAAGCTTAAGAGATCTATTTACAAATTTAAGCAGGCATCGAGGTCTTAGAACACTCAGTTTAATCAAGCTATAAAATCTTATAGTTTTGATCAAAGTCTGGATGAGTCCTGTGTGTACAAGAAGCGTGATGAAAATATGGTGATCTTCCTAGTACTTTATGTAGACGATATCTTACTTACCGAAAACGATGTAGGGCTATTATCTACGGTTAAAGTATGGTTATCTGGGCAGTTCGATATGAAGAACTTGGGAGAAGCCAGTCACATCCTTGTGATCAAGCTTGCGTGAGATCGTAAATAAAGGATGTTAGGCCTATTACAAGCAAAATATATCGATGATATTCTTACTCATTTTTTCATGCAAGATTTCAAGAAAGGGTTTCTTTCTTTTAGGCATGGAATAACTCTATCCAAGGATCAGTGTCTTAAGACACCTGATGAGATAAAGAGGATGAAGGCAGTTCCTTATGCTTCGATAGTAAAAAGCCTCATGTATGCTATGCTTTGCACTAGACCCGACATCTGCTTTGCCATTGGCATGGTTAGCAGATATCAATCTAACCCAGGGCAGGAGCACTGGACTGCGATAAAGAATATAATCAAGTAGTTGAAAAGGATTAAGGATTATATGTTGGTTTATCAGGTAGATAGTCTAGTATCTTTGGGGTACACAGATTCAGATTTCTAATCTAACAGGGATTCCTATAAGTCCTGTTGGAGCGGAAATAAAATTTTTGAACCGACACCGTGACCGTAAAAACGACGTATGCGTTTTTCATGAAAACTGAGAACTATATTAATCTTAATAGTATAATACCTTTATGAAACTTGTCGAAAAGTATCAAGAAATCCTAAATATGTTAAAGACGACCTTGTAACCTTCCCACGTATGACCCGGACGTACTACGACGATCACGATGTGTGGGCACCGATACCGATTGAAGAGTTCTTTTTCCTTTTGGTTTCTTCTCACACACTTTTCTCCAGAAAGGCAAAATTAATTGCCAAAAGGGAGAAGGGGGCGGCAACTAGGAGAGGAGATTAGGGTTTCTTAATGATCTCTTATCTATCATTTAACATATGTATGGCATATATCTCCCTCACCCTAAAAATAAGCAAGAGATATATTTATATCATAAAACTAAATTTTCACCCCCTTATTAGGGCTGGCCACCTAGGGAGTAATCCCTAGGTGTGCCAAAAACCAAAACCACCCTTCAACATTTAATTTAATTCCTGAATATCCCCGGCGGCAATACCGATATTCTAATTAAATTAAATAATTACCGAAACTAATAAAAAAAATAATCGTGCGTATAGTGGGCTACGCGAGGGATCACGAGAAAGTATAGGACTCGGGCTAACCGTATGAGAAAATCGGATATCCCTAACTCCGTCCCTGAGTTAAATCATTTCTCGTACGAACCAGAACTTATTTCACTAAAGGTCCTGACTGAACTCTTGGCCCTAACTCAAATTATGTCTTGAGTCACCAATTATCAAATGCACTGTATTCTCCCCACGTTTAAGATATGAATTCCCAATAAATAAATCAGGTTACTGACAACCCGATTTAATTATCCTCTTCTCCTCACAACCGCACCGCTTAACATTTTGATATGCCAGATCCGAAGATCCACTGTACAGGTTTAGCTTATTCAAACCTATAAGAAAAGCACACGAGGGGGAACTCCTCAACCTAAATCAAACGTGATTTTTGTCAGCTGATTATCAATCACCGGACAAATAATGCCAGTACCCAACTCATCAGTATTGTTGATCTCATGGAGGAAATCTCAACCATTGACGAGTCAAAGGACTGTACATTATCTGAACGCAATTAATCAATCACTTCGAGATTAAGAATTCGTGCAATACATGATAATACGGGATGTGGAATAATTCATATAGTCAGTATAGAATCGATCATCCCGTTGATCCTGCTCAATACACTCCAGGTGTACTAACACATCGAGCTCGAACATCGAATTCTCTAAACCTGAATTCGATTCGTTCAACCTAGCT
>JAULJZ010016167.1:0-16060 GCA_032270985.1 Heliamphora pulchella | reverse complement strand
TTGTTCAGTAAAACTAGACTTAATAGTATAAAATTTAGAAAAAATATTAAATAATGTCTCAAAAATAAACAAAATACGTCAAAAAATATTTTGAACTCTAATAAATATAGTTTTAGAAAAAAAAAACATGCATATCAGTTCATTTTCGTTGACATGTGCAAAATAAAAAAAAATTCACGGTTCCGGTGACCGCTACCATTACGCTACGGTCGTTACGCCCTAAAACCGCGTCATTGCTACCGTTACCGTTACGGCGACCGCTACCGCTATTTGAAACCATGGTACAAACAGTACGGAAATCTTGAAAATAATCGTTCTCGCCCCACAAGTTAGTCAACTCAGCATAATACTGAACCAAAAATTGGTCTTTCTAATCTAATACACGAAGTTTCTTCCTCAATTCGTATAAGTGGGCATCATTGCCAATTTGAGAATAAGTCTGGGCAGAATTGACCAAATCCTACGTGCAGTATCTAGAAGTAAAAAATTACGACTAATGGAGGGTTGCATAGTGCGTAATAGCCAAGACATGACAAGGGCATTTTTCTCTATTTATCGTGTGCGAAAAGGTCCCACGACCGTTGGTTGTTTGGTTTCACCAATGATATACCTAGATATACTGCGAGCAACGATGACTAAATTGCATGCATGAGACCAGATCAAAGAATTACTACCATTCAACTTGACATTACTGATATGAAGAGACTGACTATCAGTAGGAGTCTTTGAACGAGTCAATCCGGTGTCTTCATAACTATTAGAGTCTAGAAGGCTTTCCTGTATCGGACATGGCCATGAGGAACCAAGAAAAAGTAGGACGAAACAGACGGAAGTAATGAACTTTAAACAGATGCAAATCAAGTGGACTTGAACTACTAGAGTACCAATATATCTAGAATATCATACCAAATTGCAGCAAAACCAAAAAAGAACCAAAGAAACGGCTGGAAACTCGAGCAGATTCTGACAGACTGCAGAGTAGATTTAGCCGCGACGTGTGGTAGTTCACAAATGCCCTAGAGGCTTCAAACAATATTGGTCGAGCCATACCTGAACCCAAATAGTTAGAAATATGTCGAAACAACGCGAAAGAGTTGAAGCCGAGCGAGAAAACCCTAGCTGCACCTTGAAATCAACACAAAATGAACAATTGGGTTGATTCGATCCTTGTAGAGCCTTGTAAAACCCTAATTGGCACCCATGAGGGGAGAAGTGACCATCGACCGAAGCAAAAAACCAGCGTAATTGTGATTTGCGAAGTACGAACCCTAACGGCGCTGAAAATAGAAAAATATTGAAGAAAAATATGAAACGAACTAGAAAAGAAGGGAAAAATCATTACAATGTTCCTGGGGACTAGTCGATCATCTGGGGTTGGGTTTGTTTTGTTTTTGTTTTTGTTTTTTTTTGCAGTGTTGAACTTAGAAAAATAAAAGAGAAAAAACAGAAATAAGGAGAAAAAGAATTGCTAAATCTTCTTTACACAAGATCATGCTCTGATACCATGTCAGGATTAATGTAGAGAGGAAGAGAGAAAGAGAGAATGAGTGTAATCATGAATGAGAGCACCTAATATTAGGGTTCACTCCCTTACTACTATTATTTATATAATAAGATTAAAAATACCAAAAGTACAATAATAACCCTATGTAAACATTAATTTGTGTATATTTATTGGGTGGTTCCATTCTCTATTTCCCCAATGATATTAATCAATATTAGGGGTTTTGGGTCCAATAAGAAAGCGAAAGTACTTTGCAATTGTGTTATTTCACTAGTTTCTTAGGTTATTTAATTGGAGCGCAACGTAATGATATTTGAGGACAAGTTTGATGATAGTAATTCTTTATTGATAGTGTTATTCGTTCTCCTGTTGGGCGTCAATTTCCCCCCTTGAGGGAATCACATTGTTTTTTATATGTAAAAGCCGGAAGGCAGTGTGTGATTTGTAGTTAGTAATTTTTATGTTTTTCCACTTTTTTGCATCTTCTCTAGAGTACTTATTGCCCCCTTACCTCTTGTACTTTTTTTCATCCATTGTTATTAAAGTTATTTTGTTGTTGATCAATATATTTGTAAAATCATAATCAATCATGGATCAAAATTCTAATTTCATGAACCATGAATCATGAATATTAAGATTTTTCATAACTATAAAAGTTAATGTTAAACAATTAAAGTGTACATAATAAAATAACTATATTGATTTTGACAAAATATACAATAAGAACATGATTATGTCGTCTATTGATAAGGCATTTGTCGTCATCGCAAGAGATTTTGGCTCAAATTCCATCAACTATAAGAATTCTTAAAAAATATAATATATTTTATTCTGACATTCAAAACATGGACTAAGAAACTCAAAGAGAGTAGAATAAGAAGAGAAAGTGGGTGAGAACTGCTTAGTTTAAAGATAAAGCACTTTAAAATCTGTCTTACAAACTTGTTAATCAAATATTTGGAAAAATGTTGTGGAGCCATGGAATCTAATTGATCCAACCCATTTCACATTAAACTATTTTTTATTTTACCAAAATACCAATACACAATTCATTGAAAGTTTTTCATGTTAAACATCTTTCAAAAATGTATTTTGACATTTTTTGAATAAAAGAGAAATAAAAAGAAAGGTTCAAAACCTACAAGTTGCCTAATTCCTAGTCTATGAAGCATGGATGCGGACGCATGCATGAGATATGTCGATTCAAAAAATTTAGGACAGATATAAACACGAACACGGACACATGGCGATACGACCAAAAATATATATATATTTTAATATATTTACGTCATGTTTATAAATAGAATATTTACAAACAAACAAAAATAAGTAATTATTGATTTATGTATGAATTGTGAATCGAATTGTGATGAATGAACACGCGTGTCTGATGTTGTGTCCTACATAAATGAAATAATAAGAAATTAGGGCACACCATGTGGCATGTTTGACACATGTCCCGGCGTGTCCGAGCCATTGTCGTGTTGCACATTTTTGGACTCGACTTTTAACAATGACATAAATCGTAAATCAAAATATAGATTAGAAGTTTTACTGCAATTTGTTTATAAATATGTTTTTTGATAGATTTACATCGATTATGCTTAAATCCTAAATCAAATTGTGATATGAATTGTGTAAAATCGTAAGATTACGATAACCATGAATTGTGAGCCATAAGATTATGATAACCATGAATTGTGAATCATAAGTTTTTGATAACCATGCAAGTAAAAACAAAATTATGTTCCAAATGATAGACCTACTCGTTTTGAGTTTTGCTATGAAGTTTAATGTTAGTTTATGTTGATTTGAATTCGAGTACTATAGGGAACATTGGTGTAGTGGTTTACATTTGGCCCGTTAACCTTGAGGTTGGGGTTTGAACCATAGGACTACTACAATGTGCAAAATAACTTCAGAAGTCATATCTGTACATAATGGTCCTAATCTATTCCCCCATTATAGGATAAGTTATGTGGTGGGTTCGGTCTACTGCAAGGCCGTATGGCCACTTAGTAATAGGGGGCCACATGATCATCTTGATTGGAAAATAGTAAGGGAAGTGATTATGTGGGTTCCTGTTGTTAAAAGGGCACACTACATGCCATAGAATCCTAGCCTATTGAATAATTTTTGCATTAATGTGAACAAACTTGGGTGTATGTTTTTTTTTTTATAATAAAATGTTTTGTTTCACCCCATCTAGTGTTAGTTCACCTTCTTGCCATACCTTTCCATTGACATTCAGTCAGTGTTGTTAGTTCATCCCGTGACAGAATGAAATTGTGATCCTGCATAATTTGTTTGTATTTATAGTTCAATATTTTGATGTAATATTTCATGGGATGTATTATTGTTATCGGTTCATGGCCTGCAAGTGCAGTCCCTAAATCCCCGACATACCCTCTGGTTACTCCATCTCTCTCCAACCCACCTTGTGTTGTTGGCAGATGGTGCAAACTCTCTTCCTGTAAATTTCACAATTTGGTGGAACAAAAAAATTAATAAAATATCCAACTTGTATAATCTTGAATCCCAATTAATTTGGACAATGCTTTGTTAAGTTGAGTTTTATGACCCAAAAACCTTGTTCTTGACTTCTTGCAGATTAGTTAAAATTTCATTTACAGGCCATCTACTTGATTTTCTTTTCTTTTCTTTATATTCCTTTCTTTCTTTCTTTCTTTCTTTTTGGCATGTCTCTGAAACATAGGGATTATCACGCGAAGGTTGGAACCTAGATGTCAAATTGTTTCTTTTTCTTTTTAGATGTTATGCTTTACTTGAAGTTATGTAAGATATGCTACGATTTGGCAAGCTTCTACCACTCATGGGGTGAGGTGTATTAGATATTTGTCCTTTCTTAATGAAGCTAGTTGGTTTAATGTGTTTCCCTTTTGTTAGAAAATCAAGTTGGAGTTAAGCCTATGTTTGGACTAAAAAGCCTTATGGCTTTTTTTTTGTCTTTTTTGAACTTTTTTTGTATTTTGGTTTAAATCTTTTACTTTTTTTGGTTCCTTGTAATGAGAGGATTTTAAAAAGTATGTTCGTTAGGGCCAAATTTGAAAAAAGTTCACTAAAGACGAAAATATTAGAAAAAAAAGCCAAAAAACCTATTAAGTTGGCTTTTTTTTTCGTCTTATATGAACTTTTTTCAGGTTTTAATAAAAAAAAAATTTACTTTTTTATTTTCTCATGATGAGAGGTATCTAGAAAGTACACTCATTTGGGCTAAAAGTTGAAAAAGTTCACTAAAGACGAAAAAAGCCGTAGAAAAAAAGATAGTCGAAACACAAGCTAAATTGGGAGTAGTCTATTTTTTTTCTTCCCCAGATACCCACTTTTGGGTTGACTGCGTACTGATCACCTTGAAAAGGTAAAAGGCCAAGGAATGTCACTGGATTGGGTTATAATTTTTCTTTTTGTGAGACTAGCCCTCTACAAGTTATTTATTGTGCATGCCTATGACCCCTCAAGCTTGAGAATCTCTTTTACTAAGTACTTAAGTAGTGAAGCCTTTGCAGAATTACTTGCCAACTTTAGTGAGGACTGATGAGGCATGAGTAATTTTTTTACACCTGTGATTCATAATTTCATAGGACATGGCACTTGCACCAATATTTAACCAATTACTTCCAAATGAAAAGACATCATCTCTCGTACTCCTTAGCTTAGACCTCGTGTGTAATTTTTGTGGACAGGTTAAAGTATTTTTAAACTCTTGTTCTTCTTTTTTTCTTGCTGGGCATGGGTGGGGATGGTGATGAGCTATACAACAGGGCTAGCACTGTCCCTTATATGCCCACCCTGTATTAAGGCAGCACTCATTTCTTGGTCTCTGCTAGTGCTAGGCTAATAAAGAGATTTAACAGTAGGTTAGGAGACAACTTCACTATTTTTCTAGAACTTCGATGAATAGTATAAAACTATTGTTATACTACAGTTCCCAGAAATAACTTCTATTAGCAAATGAAATCCTCGACCCATCACGATCTATGCTACCAATTTCATCCTAAGCTATGGATTCCTTGATTTGACTATTTTTATGTCAAACTAAAATTAACGTCTGCAGCTCTTCTATACCTTGGAATAGAACTATTACTATTCAGTGTTCTTTATGAGAGCTCAGAAATATTCTCAAGACGTGAAGTACGTCTTTTACTGCAGGAAATTTTATGGTTATAAGTAATTGTGCCCATTAATGAAAGTTAAGGTGAAAAAATATGACTAAACACGGGATTAAGTGTCTGAGAGTTCTCTATGTTTTGTAGTTGGCCTTTCTTCTATGATATATTGTCCTTTATGATTAATATCTAGGAAGCACAAACACGCCAAAATAGGTGGTGTGCTGTGTTGGACATGAACACGGATCGGACACGCTGGGACACGTGTTGGACTCACCTCAAGGGTGTGTCCTAATTTCTTTATTATTTTTTTCATGTGGGGCACAACAACGGACACATGTAGAATACGCATGTCCAATAATGGACACATATAGGATACGGAGGGCTGTAGTGAAATTGTAAAATGAATTTTTGGAGATATAATAACAATTTGAATAATTATTTTAGTAGTAATTTTTGGCGTAGGATACGCGTCAATTGGTCTTTCTTTTATTGGAATGGGATATTAAATAATTTGGACAAATATTTATTTATTTTTGTTTGTAGATGTTCTATTTGTAAACATGGGATAAATATATAAATAAAAAACAATTTTTTTTCCATATTCTTGCCTTGTCCGTGTCTTTAATTTTTGGAAATCGACATGTCCTGTGTCCGTATTCGTGATTCGTAGATTGTTTATAGAATTGCATAGAAGTAAGTTTGGGCTAATCTGTTTTTGTAATGTTGTGTTCAATACATTAAAAGAAAAAATCTACTCTTACAGAAGAGACGTGAAAAATGCTTAAGAATGATGGTATTCTTAAATTTAAGAGCCATCTTGATGGGGTTTATGTTGTGAAATGAATGATCTGAATTCAACCATATCATTCTGTACAAGAATTTTGTACAAGTCCTTTGATTGTACAATATTACTATATATGCAAACTCATTATGCTTGATAGGTTACCTAGTTGGGTTTGTCCTGTTTTATCTTCATTTCTTTTCATGAAAATATATTTTTATCTCCATTTTAAGGGCCAATTGCTAATGGTCACTTCTCTCTAGGATCCATGGTGGAATCCAGCTGTCGAGGAACAAGCTGTCATGCGCATTCACCGCATTGGGCAAACTAAAAGAGTAATGATCAAAAGGTTTATTGTGAAGGTATAGTTTCTTTTCCTTTTCTTTTGGGTTCTTTTTTGGCGTAGAGGCCTGTTTAACTTGAACTTTTATTTTGTACTTTCATTTGTATAATGGCATGGGTTATTTTTAGTCCAACGCACTTAATTGGCCAAAGCCACATCATTTGTGCTGAATATTTGCCAGCTGTAGAATTAAACTAAACAATGGTTGATAGAAGACTTGCTAAAACTACTTGCTCCAAAAAATGAACCGAACATAAGAGTCTGGAGCGAGTCTTTTCATCAGCATGCTGATTGCTCAGAATTTCTGTACTGGACAAAAGCTAATTTTACTCATGCACCACAATAGATTTATGAGATTGTAGTGAAGGACCATAAGCTCTCATCTAAATGACTTTGGACTGCAGGGTACGGTTGAGCAAAGAATGGAAGCAGTCCAAGCTCGGAAGCAGCGGATGATCTCTGGTGCTTTAACTGACCAAGAAGTTCGAACTGCACGTATTGAGGAATTGAAGATACTTTTCACTTAGGCCAGGGAAACAAGAGCTCTTTTTGGAACTACTTATGGGTGCGAAAGTTCTGCTTGTAACTTATTAAAGCCGGATCTTGAATACACATGCATGGGTGGCTCTTCATGGGGGTTTAAATTATTGGAGTGAAAGGACTGCAAGCCTATCCTTGAAGCTGGCATTCTTCACCACCTATTGGGGAGAAGCTAGCTTGTGGATGGAATGGAAGCTATTTAGAATTGTAATTGTAATGGTGCTTAATTTTGTTGACATCTTGCCAGTTTATATAGTGGAACCTCCCTTTCCATGGAATGCACTGGATTTCAGAATGGTCATTGCGTTGAGAGGTGGGTATCTGGAGGCCGGCACTCAAATCAAGGAACAAGTTGTGTGGAGCATGAAGGTATCTTTTGGCCTTCGAGAAATCAAAAATATTATGTACCCAGAAACTATTCCAGGATTAAAAATGGATGGATTAGATTTACTTGGGTGTGTGTGAGACCACACTTCAAGTGCATTTCATCCATCCATTTCTAAATTCTGGGACAGTTTTTGGGACTCTTCTATTCTTTTTCTCAAGAAATGAATCGATAGTGGATTCAAATGTAATTTTTTTCTTACTGTATGTAATCTAACGTAAAGTAGTAGGTAGCATCCGATTTGTGAACAAAGATTCAGCATTTCCTGAACTCTAATGTTTGGCCCATTTGTACATACTCCAGTTTGTTAGATATGTATGTTCTTATTCCATTTTTGCTTCTGTTGGTATCTGGCACCGTGTGTCACATCTGGGAAGACAGAGCCCTTGGTTATGTGGATCTGAATGAGATTGTTGACTTGGATTTTAAGTTCTTGAACTCCTATGACCTGTTTGGTACAGCTTATTTTTATTTGGCTTATTTTTTCTTCAATAAAATTTTTATTGTTATGGCTAAAATTCGACACTTTTTTTTTGGTTCTCTTGAAGTTTCCTAAAGACTAAGAAAAATTACCATGGGAAAAGGTCTCTTTATTTTTTTCAAAAAAAAGATGAGATGATAATCGTCGAACTTTTAGGACAAATTTTATGTACAAGGATATTATTAAGATGGTGGATGATAATGTTGGTGATTAATAGAAATTCAAGATTTCTCTCTTATTCCAACTCCTAACTGCCAATAAACCAATTGTTGATGTTTAATTGTGATATTTATACGTGTCCAATTGGTTAAAGATTGGATTTTTGATTCCGGTATTCATTCTTAAATCTAACATATTTGAAACCGTGCCCTGCTCTATTTTTTCTCTCTGCTCGCTTCCGCTACAATGCGAGAATGAACAACAGTATAATTATTCTAAAATTATGGGGCTGCTTATGATTTCTCAATTACTTAAAAGATTTCAGATTTACTTATCCTTGTAATTTTGTATATCTATAATAAGTACAATATTATTTGATGCAAGGTTGGGATTGGATAACTAATGTAATGGGCCCCACGATATAATGTTTGTTGGCATTGAAATGCTCAGGATTGTATATCCAGTTGGAGGATTGAAGGGTGCGATTTGTTACTAATATCCTTTCGACTCTTTGACCACGTTTGTATTAGAGGATTGAATGATGCAATTAGACTATTCGTTTAGAGTAATATTTATACCTTATATTTAGATGCAAAATAGAGATTTGAATAAATAAATCGAATTGGACACACTATTTCTTATATGATGGATAACTAGTGGGAGGGGAATGATGGGATAGAGAGAAAAATAGTTAGAAAGAGAAAGAGATTAATTATGGAAAAGTTAATCCCTGTTAATCCATCTCAAACAAACAAGCATGATAGTGAATTAAAAAATGGTTAAACAATGCAATGGATATTTAATTATATGACTATTTGTCTTGAAAAACTTAATCTTTCTTAATCCTATCCTCCAATACAAATACGTTGTTCACATCACATCTCAGTATTCTCAATCCAAGCCATCTCGGTTGAGAAATGAATTACCAAATTACTTCATTTTTTTCCCTCTTATGCTCTCTCCTTCTATACATTTATTTACTTACCAATAAGTATTTATTTATGAGAATCTGGAGCAAAGGGAAGCTTGATTTAGAAATACACTATTATAAATTAATGATGTAAAATTCTTGTATACAATGATGCATGAATGAGGAATCACCGGTGATGTTTTCATGGGTGGAGATGGTTGCAACGGACAGTCTTTTCATTTGGCTTAAATGCATTTGTTTTATTATCTATTTAAGGCAGGGGTAAAATTAGAAAATAATATATTTAATTCAAGTCTATATGTATGAATCAAACAAGTCGTGAATTAGTCTATTACTTAATATAATACAAACTAAACATGTGAGTAATTAGTTTGACCTCATTCAGAATTCTCATGCGAATTTTACTTAATTATTAATTTCATCAAATCTACACCAATTATTAAACAAGGCCTTAGAGTATCTAAGGGGTAAAGCTTGCTACTCTTTATTTTTATATGGTATTTCAAGAATATTAGTCTTGAGACTGCTTAATTCATGTTAATTCAATTTAAAACTCAAACATAGCCGATATGCTTTTATATCATCTTTCAACTAACTCTTCAATTTCTACCATATATTTTTTTTAACAAAAGCGTAGGTTCTTATTCCTATTGACCTTTCGTTTGATGTAGAGATCGATAAGAAAATAGCGGTTTTGGTGTGGGGTTCGAACACACGCGGACATGTGCAGGAAATCTTAAGTTTTCCCCCCTCAACCTCTCGGGAAAGCGACTTCGCGGATAGTTATTTGAACATTTAATATACCAATTAATACTAATGCAATGGCGCCGATCCGCATTGTAATTTCCCCGTTCCCGCTATCACATGCACCCATCCCATTGTTTATAAATTTTTGGGTAAATTACACTGACCTTTTTTGAGGTTTCTCACAAAAATAGATACACCCTCTGTGGTTTTTGAGATGACACTAACCTCTCATTCGGTTTAATTTTTGCATCAAATTAACCAAATTATTAATTATTCGTTACTGACTTGACGGAAATAAATTAATTTTGTTTGATTTTTTTTATTATTTTTCCATTTTACCCTCTCTCTCTCTCTCTCTCTCTCTCTCTCTCTCTCTCTCTCTCTCACCTGATTCCTCTTAACAGTTAACAGCAACATGTGCGCCGCACCCAACGCCCCTCACACCGGCGACCATCTTCGGTGCTGGTCACCGCCACCGCCATCCATGTCTGTCGCCGCTCTCGCCGCCGTTTTGTCGCCGACCACCCTTCTTCTTCTCCTCCTCCTCCGACCACACTGTTCTTAAACATATACAGTTCAATCAAACCCACACACAGTGAACTTGGGTTGGAAAAAAAACTCGTTCTTGGTGGTGGTGGCATTGCCGCGACGTGGTGGTGGTGATGCTTGGATGGTGGTGCTCAGTGATATATATATAGAGAGAGAGAGAGAGAGAGAGAGAGAGAGAAAGAGAGAGGCGCCGACGCCGGCGGAGGTGGCGTAGCGTCGTCGGCGTCAATGACGGCGGTGGTGAGTGGCAGCATTACCGCACATAGGAAGAGGGAGAGGAAATATATATATATATATATATATATACAGAGATAGATACGAGAGAGACTGAGAAAGTGGGAAGCAAGACAATCTAGTGACGGAACGGCGGCGAGGGCGGCGAGGCAGTGCATTGGCGCCGGTGAGTGGTGCGGCGGCGGGCGCGGCACCGAGTTGGCCTGTGTGGCGCCTGATCTTCCTCTTTCTTTTTGTTTTGTTTTTTTTATTTGCTCTTCCTAACCCAATATATACAGATAGAGAGAGAGAGAGAGGAGAGAGACATGGGAGATCAATGAAGTTAGAGGGTTAAAAATGTAAATTTGCAATTATGGTTAACGGTGTTAGGGCAAAATCACTCACATGGGAGGTCAGTGATATTTCAAAAAGTATAGGGGAGGTTTCTGTTTTTGTTAGAAACCTTAGGAGAGGTCAGTGTAATTTACCATAAATTTTTTTGTTGATATTACGTGGGGTTAGTATGGTATTTATATTTTTGGCTCGTTTTTTCTTGTCATGTCTTTGTCTTTTCCTCATCTTCGTCCTCATTTTTTTTCCCGATTTCTTCTCCGAACTCCATGTCCACTTCTTCACCGACTTTTTTTTCCTATTCTCACATGTTGGAGGCAAATTGCCAATATCCTAAGATTATGTCCATGATTTGAGTCAAATTTAATTGGACAATCGCTGAAACATGATCCAGTTTAAAACTCTTGATATCGAACAATTAAAATAAAATCCGATAATACTCTCAAAGTTAGTTTTAGGATTATATCTTTCAAAAACTGGTTAATTTGATTTCGTTTACAGGAACAACTTTTAGTCAACAATCCACTACGGTTTTTGACTAGAAGTTGAATCTTCAACGCACGTCTTCTGCTGTATTCTCAAATATTAGAACACGATTATAGTGTGAGTTACACTTTTCGTGTTCTTCAAAACCCATATTGATTGGGCTTAGATTTCCGAGAGATGTAGAAACCCTAACCACCTAATCAACTGACTAAATATGAGAATAATTATGCATCAGGGTTTATAACTGTATATATATATATATATAGGGTTACAGCAGGGACCTGTAGAGTAAATAAGACGTGAGCTCTTAATGTAATTATAAAATTCTACCTTAACCCAGAAGTAATTTCATAAAAATATTAATTATAATTTATTCTACTAAAGAATTATAATTACACTTCTAGCCTTATTCTCAAAATCGATTATTCGGGCTCCTCTTATTAAATGCTTATTTATTTTTTTACACGTTAAGATTATAGATATCCGCCGTTTAAATTAAATTACTAATAATTATATTTAATCGCTGTTTCGAAAAAACCTTAAGACCTTTCTCTTAACTTATTTGACATCCCGGATAATTAAATTCACTTGCAGTGTTTGGTTTGATTAAAACTTATAAGTTTTCTTAAGGGGGTATCATCAATTTCGATATTTCGATACGTGAATTCCGTCAATAGTTAATTGTTAATCCTAGGCAACCCAAGAGGGGGTGAATTGGGTTTTAAAATAATAATAACAATTTTAATTTTTTTTTGAAAAATCCTTTTAATTTCACAAAACAAATATAACAATAAGGTAGAGTAAAAAAGCAGCAGTAAAATTAAATATGTAAGCGAGAAAAATTTGAACCAAACACCAAGATTTATAGTGGTTCAGCTTATTCCAAGTCTATATCTACTCCTTAAGACTTTTCTTAAGAATTTTCACTATCAACGAATACTTCACAGGCGTATTTAAAATCCTTTACAGCCTTGAAGGTGTTTTACCAACAATCTAGTTTTTCTAAATACACTTCAGTTCTTATTTAAGAAATTCAGCTCACTCTCTTAAAAGATTACAAGGGTGATTTAGATGAAATTGAATCAGAGACTCACTCCCAATTACTCCTTATAATGATTTGATAATAAATGAACAAATGAGTGAGAGAATTTGGGCTAGAGGAGTAAATAAGCCTTTAATGATATAAGAGAAGAATGTTGACTTTTAATGCATTTAATAGAACAGTAATCCAGAAGTTTGAAACTCTGAAATTTGCTCTTTTTATAGTCCACTGAAGTAAATGATCGTTGGTGGTTGGTGGAGGAAATTAATACTCTGAAAATATTATCTTTTAAACCAACGCCATTTTTGAAATCTATCGCAGGTGTCAATACAAAGCTACTTGATGTCGACACAAGTTGGTTTTGGCTTTGGTTCTCGAACAAAAGTGTTAACTCATTCTTCCTGAGGTGTCAACCAAACTTTTGGATTTTCATAACCCACACCTTGATGTATACTCATGGTATATTTGGTGTCGACCCTTTCATTATTTTAATTTTTCAACTGGAACCTTGGTGTCGACTCATATCGGAATTGGTGTCGACTCAAGGTTTCATGTATGCTCAGGTGTCAACTCATATCAGAATTGGTGTTGACTCAGTTGAGAGATTTTAACCACTGAAAATTCAGTGTCCACACTTCTCGTCTTTTGTGTCGACTCAACCAAGCAACTTTGGCTACTAAAATTTTGGTATCAACACTATTCACTTTGGTGTCGACCCAGCTAGTTTGACTTTGGCTACTGGAAAATCAGTGTGACACTCCTCACTTTGGTGTTGACCCAGCTAGTCCGACTTTGGCTACTGGAATTTTGGTGTTGACTCTATCTTTATTGGTGTCGACCTAAATTTCTTGTTTTCTAGAGGGTGCCTTTGTGTCGACTCATTTGCTCGTTGGTTTCGATACATATGGGTCAGAGTCTGGGGGATGACTTGATGTCTTGGTGTTAACTCGTTGCTTCGTTAGTGTTGACACACTTTGAGTTTCTCGGATGATGTCTAGGTGTCGACTCATATTATCTGTGGTGCCAACACTATAACCTAGAGGTATGAAGAATCACTTAATCTCGACTCATGTGTGCTTTGGTGTCGACACAAGTTGATTTTCATCAAAGTGCTAGCGTGTCGACTTATGTGTATTTTGGTGTCAACTCATCATGCTCTTCGGGTCTTGACTTGGTGTTGACACTAGTTGTAATTGGTGTTGACTCAACTAGGATCCTGGTGTAATACTAGAGGTGTCGACACAACCGATCATTGGTGTCGACACAACCTGTTCTCCTGAAACGTCTTAAGCAAAACGGTTAGAGGTGTCGACCCTAAACCATAATGGTGTCGACACACTTGAGTTTGTCAAGCATGCTTTGTCTATTGGTGTTGACCCAAAAGTCAATTGGCGTCGACACAAAACATTCTGTTTAAGAACACTAAGTGTCAATCCATTTAGCACTAAGTGTCAGCACAAATGACATAAGGTGTCGACATGTATGCGTGTAGTGTCGACTCAACTTTTTAAGAAAATATTTAATTTAATATCTTTTTAAAACATTTAATTACAAAATGCAATTTAATGAAATCATTAAAATCATATAAAATGTTATTGGGCTAACAATCTCCCATTTTTTAATGATGACAATATTTTTTTAAAAATATTTTTGACAAGGGTACTCCCCTTATCATTATGCCTTAACAAGATAAGTAATTGAATCAATATGGTATTAACCGATCACTTAAGCAATTATCAACAAGAGAAGTGTAAACTATTTGGCAAACAACAACACATGATACTCAAAATTTTGCATCTATCATTGTGTATAAGTAGTGACATCCATAAAATTTAAATCATCAGCCATTCATAAGCATAAATGTTTGATCAACCATCCACACAACAACAGAAATGAATTTGTTTTTGAAACAACCATTATAAATCATACCTCCATCATGAAAATATTTTTCAAGAGGCAATCACCACAAGCACAACAAACAGAAATGGTTTTCAAAAACTAAACAATTACAGCTTCAACTTTAGAAATATTTTTTTTCGAACCTTCAATCTTGTTTTCTTCTCTCCCCTTTTGTTAGCTTCAAAACTCATCGATTTGTTGTTTGAAGGCTTTCTTTTCTTCTTGCTTTTTCTTCCGTTCAGTTGCTTGTTCTTTTGATGTAGATGCTTTCTTAGATTCTTTTTCTTTCTGCTCCATTGCTACGAAGGTGGCCATAAGGGCCAAATCAGTTTCTCTCTCAATTTGGCTTTTTCCCGGCCTTGGTCTCCTTGGGCTTGAACTGCTTGGCCCAAGCTTCTTGCAGCCAAGTAAAATATTCTTCAACCTTTCTACAATTCTCTCGCACAGCAATCACCACACCTTCATCATACCTCTTTATGACTTGTTGGAGTATCCTTATGTTTGCTTGGACTATCTTCTCAATGCCCAAAGCCATGTTCTAGCTAAGGACATGACCTGCTTCATAGGCTTGCTTGACTTCTTTCCTTAGACCCTTTGTCTTGCCACTGATGGTAACTATACCTTCAGTGATTACATTGACTCTAGCACTGAGGTCATAGATCTGGGCTTCAACCTTCTTATGAAGGGATACCAGAGATAAAAGAGGGAGGAATTCATGCTGTGAATGAGAGAGGTGAGTTCAGCCAATTGTTGGGATGAAGGGGCCTCAAATTGAGTAGAAGATGAGGCAAAATGAGAAGGAGGGGGAGGAGAAGTAGAGGAGGAGGGTGCAAAGAAAGATGGGTCAAATCTAGGAGGAGGAGGAACAAAGTGAGAAGGAGGAGAAGGTGGGTCAAAAGCAATGGGAGAAATGGGAGACTTGAGAGGAGGTGGAAGAAGGTCTGACTAGTTAAGGGAGTGGCAAAGGAGGGGGTGGTAAAACCTTCTTTCTTGGTCCATACACCATTCATCTGGATGATGTGGATATATGTTTGAGGGTGGTCTTGTCATATAAGGCATGATTCGAGAAAGGAATCCCTTTCTCTTTGGTAAGGTCAATCCCAAAGTGTCAAAACACGTTTGTCAGATACATGCCGTGGGGAGGGCTATGCTTGATTTGGAATATGAATGGAGCATATCAGAGACAAAAAGGAAACCAAGATCAAGTTTTTGGCCTTCTAAAATGCACCACATGAGAAAAACATGAATGAATGTTACATCACCATATTTTTTGGATCGAGAAAGAAAAATATGGTTGACAAAGTGATGCAACAGACGCATCTTAGGTGTAAGTTCTAGGCACCCCAAGAGGAGGGGGGGGTGAATTGGGTCTTTAAAAATAAATAGCAAATTTAAAATTTTTTTTAATAATGCAATCAAATATGACAATTTAATAAAAAATTAAAGCAATGCAAATATTAAAGAGGTTAGGGATAGAGAGATTGAACCGGACACCAAAGATTTATAGTGGTTCGGCTTC
>JAULJZ010016156.1:0-16062 GCA_032270985.1 Heliamphora pulchella | reverse complement strand
CTTTGTTATAAAAAATTATCAACTAAATTAGTATGTATAATATCATAGATACTTAGTAAAATTCTTTTACCATACAACAATATTGTATTTTTTCTAAATTTTAAAAATGACATAAATTCTAAAAAATATATTTTGTGTCCAAATAGCAATTAAAAACAACTACAAACATTTAATTTGTAGTAAATAAAGCTATAATATGTGTATCAATAAGTTTTATGCTATTTGCTAGCACTTGAAAAAAATTCACATCCGCGACGCTCGATTCCCGTTACGGGTTGACCGATACGCCCGATATCCGTTACACGCGACCTCGACCGTTACGCCGGCCGATACCACGATTTAAAACCTTGATAAAGACTAGAAGTTAAGGCCAAAGAAGAAGAGGGATGAAGGATACCTTGCCCGTGAACCGGTTGAGAAGAGCTATCGGCTAAGACGATATGATGCTTAATAGGAGTCAAATGAGGAAAAAGAGAAGGATTACCAGACATATGAGAACTAGCACCTGAATCGATAATCCAAGATGGAAAAGTAAGAGCTGCACCTGAAGGACACCTTGCCCGTGAACCGGTTGAGAAGAGCTATCGGCTAAGACGATATGATGCTTAATAGGAGTCAAATGAGGGAAAAGAGAAGGATTACCAGACATATGAGAACTAGCACCTGAATCGATAATCCAAGATGGAGAAGTAAGAGCTGCACAAGCAATATCACCCAAATTAGCTAAGTTAGTAGTAGAAGTGGGCTACATAATTTGACACAATGTCTGAACAAGCGTGCTAAGATGAATATAGAGAGTATCATGAGAACCCGAAGAAGTCTGTATTGTAGTCATATTAAACCAAGGCAGAGGAAAGGAGGCCAAATCCAAACACCAAATATATCGAAAACATGATCTGATCAGAATATCAGATTAAAGGAAAATTGAACAGTGCAAGAGCTATAGGATGTGTATCAACAACCGAAAACAACTGGTGAAGATGGACAAATCGTGAACTAGGATTGTAGTGTTCTAATGCCAAAATCCGAGGCTCAAATCAACTTCGAAACAACCAATCAACATCAAATCACGTACAAAAAGTTTCATGCATGGTCGTAGACCCAAACTAGAGAAGAGCTCAAATCGCAGACCCAAACAGAGAAGAACCAAAGTCGCAGACCCAAACCAGAGGCAAAGATCTCGAAATCATGGACCAAAGTCAACAGCATGGACCATGAATGAAGTCGAAAGCAACAACCAGATCAATTGCAAACCAAAATCGTGACCAAAAGAGAGTCGATTGAGAAAAAAAGATAAGACTCGACTGAAAGAGAAGAACCGCACCAATTCGAGTACCAATCTGGGCAAAACAAGCACTGTCGGCACCTAGGGTTTTCGTATAGGGTGGTCACGCGATCCAGAAAGCTGGAACCAAGGTTGTGCGAACCAAGATGCGTATCAAGAGGGGTTGCCGACTTAGGAGGGTGACAAAACGAGAGCTGATCTGGATGAATAACACCAAATCAAACACAAATCGGACCAAACCTGGTGTCTCGGCACTGATGGAGTCAAAAAGTCGAGGATCTGAGGCTAGGGTTTTGAAACAATTAGAGGGCGGCTAGGGTTTCAGGAAAAAAAGGACTTCATATATGAGATTCAAGGCTTCAAAAAGGTAGACGAAGATCGAAGCTAGAGTTTCGAAACAAATCGACTGCAGATCGAAGCTAGGGTTTCGAAAAGGTAGACGAATCCCACCTTGAAGTTGTTGACCATCAGTGTCCGTACAGTCGCCGGCGTTCCGCTAGCGTTATCGTACGGAAGATGACGTTAGTACGCCGTTTCTACCTCATTGTGTGTTTCAAAATAATAAGAACAGTTCTAGGGTTTGATCGAAGCTCTGATACCAAGTTAAATTGTAGAATAGTGATTTAGGGTTGAAAGGAGAGAAGAAAGAGAAGAACAAAGAGAGAATAATAGAGAGTTAGGGTGAGAACGAAGAGACTTAATTAAAGTTACTACACCCCACAACATATATATATATATATATGAGTCACACATAGAGAATTACAAAACTATTCAAAGAAATAAACTAAATAGAAATAAACTAAAATAAACTCCAACAAGGACAAAGACGAGACAAAAGTACGATATGGAGCTGATAAAGAGTTATATGTAACAAAATGAGAAATTGAGTGTTGAGTACATGCCATAACGCCTTTTCGAAGAGCGATGGTAAATTACAAGTATCAAGATTAATAGCAGAGGACTCATTACCAGGTGAATCAATAGGAAAGTCTGAACTGGAGGATGGAGGTAGCAACTAACAAGATGATAGTGGCACGTGAGCTGTCTGATCTTTCGAGCGTCGAGTATAAGTATGTAGATCTTTTCTGTCTAGTCGTCCACCAACATCCTGCTCAGTTCCATCTTTATTGAGTTCTGTCTCCCCCTCACTAGAAACAAGATTCGGAAAAACCAAACCCAAACCTTAAGACTCCTGAATCTGTACATTTGACGGTAACATCTCTTCTAGTCTAGATGTCTCCCCCTGAAGAGATGTCATAGGAGAGCGAAAAAAGGACTCGGACTCCCAAAAAGTAACATCCATACTGACAAAGCTTTTGCGGGTGACCGGATCATAGCATTTATAACCCTTTTGGGTAGCAGAGTAACCAATGAAGACACATTTGAGAGCTTTAGGGTCCAATTTTCCACCAGGGTGTTTTGGTGCATGAACAAAGCAAGTGTAACAAAAAATTCGGGGTGGAAGAGAGGAGACAGGTGGAGACCCGGGGAGAAGCTCCAAAGGGGTTTTGAACTGAAGAACACTATAGGGCAAACGATTGATAAGATAAGCCGCAGTAAGGACTGCCTCACTCCAGAAGGACTTGGGAACGTGCAATCTCAAGAAGATGACGATTTTTACGTTAAGCAACTCCATTTTGTTCAGGAGTGCGGACACAACTTGTTTAGAAAAGAATACCATGCGCCTCTAGATAGGCACGAAAACTACCATAAAGATACTCAGTCCCATTATCAGTATGGAGAATCTTGATGTTAGCATCAAACTGGTTGCGGACTATGCGGTGAAAATTTTGAAAACAGGTAAATGCTTCATTTTTAGTGCGAAGCAAATAGACCCAAGTAACACGGGAATGACAGTCAATAAATGTAACAAACCACCGATAACTAGAAATAGAAGTAATAGGAGAGGGACCCCATACATCAGAATGAATAATAGTGAAAGAAGAATCGCTACGTTTATTCACCGAAGGATAAACAGAACGTTTATGTTTTGCAAGTTCACAAGCCTCACACAAAAAATCAGTTCTAAAACAATGCTGAACTAAAGAAGGAAAAAGTTTCCCTAAAACACCAAAAGAAGGATGCCCCAAACGACGATGCCACTGAATTAATTGTCGAATAAAGACTCTGGTATCAGCATGGAGAGCCTGGTCAGACTGTGAAGGTGAAGTGGAAGCAGAGGGCGGAACATCCAGTAAGTACAGGCGACCATGTGCACTACCACTGCCACTAATTCTCCCCGTCTTCAGTTCCTGAAAAACACAATGAGTGGGAAAAAAGGTTACTGAACTGTTTAAGGAACTGGTAAAACGACTAACAGATAAAAGGTTAGTAGAAAAATTGAAAACATGAAGGACAAAAGATAGAGAAAGTAAAGAAGAACAATGAATAGAACCTTGGCCAGATATAGAAGATAAGAACCATAGGCCATTCTAACCTTATCTTTACCAGAACAAGTGGAGTAAGAAGAAAATAAAGTAGAAGATCCAGTCATATGATCAGTGGCACGTGAGTCAATGATCAAAGGAGTATGAGAGGCAATATCATTAAGTGCAATAGGAGATATACCTGAATGAGCAAAGTTGGATGAGAAAGTGTAGGCAGTAGAAGAAGAGATATCAACTCGAGTCATCAGGCGCCTGAGGGTAGTCAACTCTGCAACTCTGCCTCAGAGAGAGGGCCAGTCTCACCGGATGTGCTAGTAGGGATCTCGGAGAGATGAGCATAGGAGCGAATAGGTCCACTACGTCCACCACCACGGCCACCTTTACGTTCCGGAGGAGTACGACCATGTAACTTCCAACAATGATCAATAGTATGACGAGATTTACCACAGTATTCACAGCGCAATTGATCGCAGGCTACGGAGCCATTCTTCTCCCCAAATTTGGTATGATTAGGTGGGCCTGTGCGAGGTATAGATGTGACAGATAACACAAGCATTCCTGATTGGAAATTGGAACCATAGCACGACGGCGACTCACTTCCTGGACATAGGCATATGCTTGTCGCAGAGTAAGAAACGGATCACGACCTAAAATCTAAACACGAATCGGATCATAGTCAACATGGAGGCCGTTAAGGAAGTCATACGCTCGCTCCTTCTCTACCATCTTTTGAAAAGCAGCAGCATCAGTAGTACAAACAGCATGAAAGTCCTGATAATAGTCAATCTTGCTCCATAAGTTGGTCAACTCAACATAATACTGAACCAATGATTGATCTTTTTGATCGAACCCACGGTGTTTTTTCCGCAACTCATATAACTGGGCATCATTGCCAAACTGCGAATAAGTTTGGGTAACAGTAGACCAAATCTTATGTGCAGCATTCAAAAGTAAAAAACTGCGACTAATGGAGGGCTGCATAGAATGTAACAACCAATACATAACAAGGGCATTTTCTTCTATCCATCGTGTGCAAGAAGGACCCATGACCGTTGGCTGTTTGGTTTCACCAGTGATATACCCAGACACACCACAAGCAGCGATGGTTAAACTGTAGGAACGAGACCAGATCAAATAATTGCTATCATCCAACTTCACATGACTAATCTGAAGAGACGAATTATCATTAGAAGTTCCTGAACGAGTCAAACCAGTGTCTTCATGACTATCAGAAGGCTTTTCTGTATTAGACATGGTGATAGAAACCCAAAAACAAGCAGACCGAAACTGCTGGGAGTAAAGGACTTAGCTAGATGCAAACTAAGTAAACTTGAACCACTAGAGTATCAATAAAATCCTGAATAGCATACCAATCGCAGCAAAGCCAACAAAAGGGGCCTAAGATACGGCTGGAAACTTCAATCAAACATCCAAGAACCTCAATCAATATGTGTGAACCCTAACATCACCGAAATCATCTGGAATAGGCTGAAATAGGGCAAAGGAAGAAGCTAGCCGCGAAAACAGTCGCGGAATGAACTGAAAAATCGCCACACCCCTAAACCGAGCGTAAAATGAAATCGAAATATCAAATAAGGTTGATTCAAACCTCACAAACTCCAAACTAGCACCCATGAACGAGGAATAAACCATCAATTGAAGCAAAAAGGCGGCACAATCGCGATTTGCATGAACAAACCCTAACGACGCCGAAGTTAAAATTTTTTGGGGAAAACGATGAAAAAAAATTGAAATTTTTTTGGGAAAAATCATAAAACTGGTTAGGAGGACCAGTCGATCATCAAGGGATTTTTTTTATAGTTTCAAAATCAGATACAAATAAGGAGGAAAAACTGAAAGAATAAAGAAAGAATTGCTAAGAAAATTTTTCCTACCCAGAACTAAGCTCTGATACCATGTTAAGATTATTGGAGAGGGAAAAAGAGAGAAAGAGAATCAGAGTAACGGTGAATGAGAGTATCCCGTCTTAGGGTTTACTCCCTATCACTTGTTATTTATATATCAAGACCAAAAGATACTAAAAGTACAATAATAACCCTCACTTAACACTAAATGTCTAATTGATTACCCAAAACATCCACTATAGCCTACTCTCTCTCTCTCTCTTTTTTTTTTTAATTTAGTCAAGTCTCACACTTAAAACACAACCCAAAAAAACCCTTTGCACTTAAAGCCCAACCCACATCAAACCAGTCATCCTTCCAAACGCACATAAGCCCAGTCGCACCTAAGTCTACACAGCAACCAAGAAAAGAAAAGAAAAGGAGTTCCAATCAGGAAAAAAAAAACAGTAGCTGAAACAAAGAAACAAAAAGAAAAAGAAAAGAAAAGCAATATAATTTTGGATAGCTTCAATTCTTGCTTTAAGGATCTACTACTATCCAATCACTACAATACTCACAAGTTGCTTGGTGTAGACACTGCATTTTCATCGATCATAATACACAAATCTGCTAGTTGGTCGTGCCCAATGATGAAATACGATTTAAAGAACAATTACGGTCTCCATTAAGAGTAATCGACACACGAGTCGCCCGAAAGTCTCGTTTGCTTTAGCATCTTCACCCTTTTTAACCTTTTTCATCAAATTCTTTTCAGTAGTCATTTTCACACATTCCGTTTCTTGTTTTAAGACGTTCGAATCTTCAAGTGTGTTGTTGGTACTTGAAAGTTCTTGTTTACAAACCCAGGTGAGCCCATTTTGCCTAAAGGATTCGAAAATATTCTGAAAGATTACAAAAATCTATCTCAAAAAGCCCAGATGACCGGTCTTTGATCAACGACATTAGCTATTGGTCATTCGGTTTTGCCATTCGGGCATTGCCTTTATGGCCAAACCGCGCATCCGGGCGATGTCCACCTGTTGTTATTTCTTCTTTTTTTTTTCCATTTTTTCCAAATTAGATCATGTTTAGTGTAATCCCACATCGATTTGTGACCCTTTTACTCTGTTTTTTGAAGCCTATAAATAGGTCCCTCTTCTAAGCGTTCCAAATTATTCAGAATCAGTTCGATTTAAGTCCGAATCTAGATTGTGCCTTTGTATCCTTAAAGAAATTAATCGATTTTCGAGTTAGAGACTTCAAGTCCGTACTCAAATTTGCGTAGTTCGTGTTTAGAACTTCTATTTTTTTATTGGTCTCTCTTTTAGGTGCTTGCGGGTCAAGAAGTTCAACGGAAGGAGCCGTTCAAGTTCAAGTTCTAGTTCGTGGTTTCGAAGGCACGTCAGAGGGCTAACCGGTGTCTATGGGTCAAAGAAATTTTTTTTTTCTTTTAATTGTTTTTATTTATTGTGATTATTTTAAGCATGTTTTGGTATTTTAAATAATTAGTTTACGAATTCTTTAGTTTTTTGTCGCATGTCACGTACATATGCCTGTTTAGGTTTTAAACCCTAAAAACTCCTTTCTTTTGCCAAAACTTTAATTTCCTCTATTTTTATACAAAAGTTTACATGCAAACCTATCCTTTATGAACAACATGGGAATCTGCACCCAAGCACTCTTTTGAATGGACATAGGAAGGAACTTGGTTTGTTTCTGGTTTGCTTGTAGGGATGTAGAAGAGGATAGAAACCTGAGGATTATAGTCGGTCATCCCAACAAGTGTTGAGGATGAACAATTATAAATTTTTAGGGTTCTATTTAATAGGTTAGGTATATAGGCTTAAGTACGTGAACCGATGGTGATGCAGAGGCTAACCATGTGGGGTTAGTTTGCTGGGTGCCTAACACCTTTTAACTCGGTACCTTAGCCCCAAAACCTGTTCTCTGATGATGAAAAGTCTAAGTTTAATCCACAGAGTCATTGCATAGGTTCCTGAATATTGAAACCAAATGGCGACGCCTTTTCTTTAGTCCTTACTTTTATAACTGTAGAGCCACACTTTGGAATTGACGGAGATTGTTTAGTTATAAATGATTTGTCCAACCGTAATAAAAAAGAGATTTGAGCATATCAGGGTTTTAAATTGGGGTATCGGTATCAGTATCAATGATGCGGCTATGTATTAGTCGATATTTGACAGTATTGACCGATACATTAATAAATATCGGTATTTGAGGTCCCAAATCCCGATATGCATCATACGATACATAACAGTCAAGATTTAAAACCTGATATGCATCATACGATACATAACAGTCAAGATTTAAAACCTTGGAGCGGATGCAGTTAGTCCGCTCATTGATTCGCCTAGGCATTCTCGGATCGGAATACCTATACTTAGGTCACGAAAAGGAGTCTTCTGCACATGCATTGGAATATCAACATATAATTGGGGCTCATTTTTAAAGGGTCCATGATTTTGTGATTTTTTAAATAAAAAATGAATTCCTTTGAAGATAACATAAAAACCATTCAAAGCGTTATGCACCCCTTTTAGATCAACATGGATGCCCATTAAAAAACCAATGGTACCAATCCATAGACAACGAATGTTTGGTCAATTTCTTTTTGACTTGCAACAAGAATTCAAAATGAGATGTTATCCTCTTATATCTGTTACATTGTATTGAATAAAATTCATCCCCAAAGGCTAGCTATTGAGGTGAGGGGTCCCCTCACGTTTATATACTACAAATTATTTTTGTACTCGGGCATTGTAGGACTTCTCTTCACACTCTCCCTCACCTGACAGCACTTGCCATGTGCAGACCAAAGATACGCACCTTCCCTAGCACTCCAGCTCTGATGCCATGTTAACACAATTTTGCATAGAACTCAACTCCAAAAAACTTTTAAGGTTGAGTTCTACCGATGACCGTGTAATAATATCGACTTAGAAGATACCTATACGGATGCTTTAGCAGTCAAGTATATCTAGAAGAAGGAGTTTTTCGTTACAACTCCATTCCCTCACCACTTGTTCTGGCATTTTATGCACATCATGTTGAGCTTGTTAATCATGGGTCAATTGATTTAGTATTGATCATTGTCGTCCTCGGTCCTTTGATTGTATTCCTTCCTATTCATATGCATGATACTAATAATACCTTAGATGATATTCTCGATTATTGGCAACGTCAAGGCATTGTTGTATCTTTAGTGCCTTAGCTATCTAGCCAAACCAAACCAAACTAAGACTTTGTCCCAATCAATTGAGTTCGGCTGTATGGATCATTTTATGTCATTCTGCTATGTTAAGTGTCATATTTTTAGTTTGTTTCGCCTTAGCTATCTAGCCAATCAAATAGTTAATGCTGGCGTCTTTGCGACATGTTTTAGCCATTCTTAAATGGGGATCACATGCACATCTTACGAATTTTTCTTTGAATTTAAATATTGACCCAATATTTCATATGGAGGATGTGGTACTTGATCGGGGCACTTCGAAGCCTCTTGTTTTGTTTGATGGTATCTATGCAGACATAGCCATATTTCCATTTTTAGTTCGTGTTTTCCGCAAATCAATCATTTAATGGAGTTTCTTAGTACCGTTTTGTAGAGCGAGTTCTTCACCAGTCACATGTTATCATAGTCGAATAAGTGCTTTGCCAACGAGAGTTTCATTTCTTGAAATACTTGTGTTTTATAATTCTCTAGATGAGAGTTTTCTCAGTTGAGGAGAAATGATAGGGAACAAGAAAGCATGGGATGAAAATATTTTAACATTTAGGAATTTTGTAATTTTAGCAATATCATCTTATATTTTAATTCTAGTAAAAAATTTTATTTTTGGCAACAATTGTTACGATTTCTTGGATTATAATATTTTATTTTTTGTGGCTTTAATTAGGGTTTTGTTAGATGCTTATAAATAGGCCGTCCTGTTGTAGGACTATGCATACTATGATATTAAGTGAATGAGTTTGGCATTGATAATGAAATCAAGAGCTTTTCTTTTCTTTTGAGTGTGATCTTTTTTTTTTTCATTTATTTATTTTATTTGGATTCTTTTCTTTTATTTGTTTACAATCTTGCTGGCCGTCCGACATCACCCAGTCATCCATCTACCTTATTAGCTAAAAACAAAAAAAAAAGTTGGGCAATACTGATTTCAACAGCAATTATCTTTCCAGAATTTTTTGTGCATTTGGAGATTCATTTTTCACTGAACTCTAGCACAACTAAAGGTGAAGTTATATTTTTGGAGGCTCTTTTATGGATGGATTTAGAATCTCATTTCCAACTGGAATGGCTGTAATACTACAATAGGATCTTATTTTTTGTGTGGCCAGATTGAAAGGACACAACACAAAGCAATAAACTTAACACTCTTCCATTTTCCGTGGGATGCTATTGTCTAAAACTTTCCTTCCCTTTTAATCACTCGGTTGTATTCTTGGACTCCATTTACATACTTGATTATTTGCCTAGCCTTTCTTGTTGTGTGTTGGCGTAGTATTAGTTTACGGTGTCATTAACTGACTTAAAATTACCATAGTTCTTGGTGTGGGGTGCATATTCTTGTTCTCATGCACAGGAAATTTCACTAAAGATGCAGGAAGGCTTGGAGTTGACACATGCTTCTTTGCTGATTTGTGCCTAAACAGACCTGTTTTGTCATCCTTTTTTCTCATATCTGTTGCCTATGTTGATTTGCTGATGTTAATGCTTTCTACTACTGTGTATATTATCTTCTTTTATTATAAAACTGTGTGTGTGTGTGTGTGTGTGTGTGAACCATTTATTGCCTTATGTCATTGTTTATTTCCTGTTCCTTACTGAGAGCCGTGCCTATTTCCTTTTAAGATTGGTGAATAAACTTTTGTCCTTAGTTTTACAGCCAAGTCTTGAACTTGGATATAGTTATAATTTCACCATCCATCTTGTGTTGAGACAGCTTTTCTTTTTTGTGATAGTATTTCAAAATGGATCCTAAAAATTATGATGACTATGGGGGCCTTGAACATGTTGAGTATTGTTTTCAGGTACGTTCAGATGATCTCCATCTCTATATTGTGAGCTTAAGATCCGCTTTTTTTTTTCTGGGCAAGTGATGATCTCCATCTCTATGCGTGTATAACAAAATTGGAGGAATGGTCCAAAAAAGAAAGGAAAAAATAAATTCCACATCCTTGCGTATCACACACTCTCCAATCTTTTAGAAATAAAATAATGGAATTTCCCTAAAAGGAGAAGAAACCGAAGCCCAAAAAGATGACCTTATAAGTATGCTCTCTTTGTTGTTTTCCCTTTTCTTGGTGGTCTTTACTGACAAATGAAGTTCAAGGTATTTATAAGCTTGTAGGCTTGTTCTAGTATTTTGTCTTATATTTTTATCTCCTGAAGCAATATGTAGAGTAATGTGTTTAAATATTTTTACAGTAGAACTAACTGATTATTGACAATGTTATGCTGCACACTTCTTTAAGCACTATACTTCAGCAGAAACATGTCTGAGTGCATTTAAAGGTCCCCTGGATCCAAGCACCGTGCTAGGAGGTTTCGCGGGTAATAACTATTCTGAGGTAAATTGCTGACCTCCTTGTTAACTGCAGATGTAACCAAGGGATATAGTAACACAATAGCAATGTTTTCAACACAGGCTACTGCATTTGTTATAACATATCCTGTGAACAATGCTGTTGATATAGAAGACAATGAAACTATGAAAGCAGTAGCTTGGGAAGCGGCCTTTATTCAGTTGGCAAAGGTTTGCATTTGGCCTATTGTTTTTATCCATTGTTGTTTCAATGAAATTTATACAATTATATGGTCTGATGTTACGTTTTCCTTTACCATGATAAATTGATAATTAGTGCAGTGCTTTGTTATTATTGGAGTGAATCTTTGGAAAATGATGAGGAAGAACTTATATAGCGTTTGAACTCATTTATGGTAGATAAACAAATAGAAGTGATTTCATTGGAGAGGATTGTATTTTAGGAAGACGCAAATCAAGCAGCAGGCATTGTGTGTAGCTATAGACTTAAAGCCATGAAGAAGCTGCAAAAATCTCATTAGTTTTATCTTATTCTTACATTTCTGTGTAAGAACTTAGGATTGGACGCGAGGAAGAAATAATGTTTATGAACAACTATAAATTCTGTTCACATCTGGCTCAAAAGTAGCCAACTTTGCACTTTTTTTTTCAGATATCCAACTACTCGTCACTTTTAAGAACAAGAGGCTTGATGGTTTGGACGATCATGGAAGCTTATAAATTATCAAAACAATATGGATTTAATTACTGGAAATTGCAAATTAATTTAGATATTACTGGGTTAATCTTTTGTGTCATAACATTCTTTTTGCCTCTCTGGCTAGTGAATCTAGCCCTGTTGTTGCACCCGGTTCTTAATCCTAGCGCCTTACTATTCTATAGGATAAGTCAAGTATCCTTATTGATATCTCAAGCGAGATGTTCAATGGTGATGGGATTTTAAATTTCCATGTTTGAAACTTGTATCATGATGTAGCTTATAGTTGTTTCTACTTGGTTTACTTATTCTACCCCCACCCCCGTGCAGTGAGGGTGCAACTGCATTTTGTTTGTATGCTGCTCGTGCTACAGATTGTGACTCAATTCTTTTGACAGGATGAGCTATTGCCAATGGTGCAGTCTGAAAATTTAACACTTTCCTTTTCATCAGAAAGCTCCATTGAGGAGGAATTGAAAAGAGAGAGTACTGCAGATGCTATAACTATTTTGGTGATACCTTAATTTTGCTAAGTATTATTTCCTAGTTGGTCACGTAATATGTATTATGCAATTCTATTAGCCTTTGAAATTTTCCATTCAATATGACACTGCAATGTGTTTTAACAAGTGAGAATTTCTGATTTCTTGTTCAATTCTTTTCCCATCATATGCTGTTTCAGATAAGCTATCTTGTGATGTTTGCTTACATATCTTTGACTCTGGGGGATACACCTCGTTTTACTTCATTTTATACATCATCCAAGGTATGTTCAATTCGTGGTTTCACTCTCCTTTTATGTATCTCGTTTCAATATTATTGCCTCTTGATTCATGCCGTTATCCATCTTGGGTTCATATAACAGATTTTTTTTTTCTTTTTCAAAAAGAGATTCTTCAATTCAAAGGCATCATGCTACCCACGTACATTCACAAGTGTATCCTCAATGACTGTGTTAGAATCTCGGGAAACCCACCCATACAAAAGAATTAACAAATACGACCACAAATGTATCCTTGACGATTGTGTTAGAATCTCGAGAAACCCACCTATACAAAAGAATTAACAAATACGATCTCAACTTAAAATGGGGTTTCTCCGTCCCCTCAAAAGACCATCAATTCCTTTCTAGTTTCTCCCCATATAATCCAAATTGTATACAATAGAGCCACTTTCCACACTTGCCTTCGACTTTTGCCGACTCTCACACTAGTCCAACATTGCATAAGCTATATCACCTTACTTGGAGTACCCACTGGACTCCAAAACTACCATAACCTAGCCTCAGTTTTTTAACTCACCTACAATTACTGAAGATATGATCAACCATCTGTGTATCTTCCTTATAGATCACCAGTTTAATAATATTCTTCTTGGGAATCAAGTTATTGCAAGCAAGGACTACAATTTTTTATGGGCTACTGGCTAAATAAAAGACTTCAAAGTTTCCTTGATTCAGATTCAGACATACTCCATCTCATTATATCATCTCCTCTTCCTAATAAGGACAAATTGTGCAATGTAGTGAAAAGAATATCCACCTCCTCAAGCACTCAATCTTGCGTTGCATGCTTGACTGACACATCCCAAAACATCTCGCCCCTCTAAATGCAAATAGGCTGCAAATGCTGCATCTTTATCCTTGGCATCCCCAAAAGATATGGGAATGCCATTCCTAATGTACCCTCTTCGGTCACTGCTTTTTATCAACTTCAAGAGCTAGGATTCTGCGTCACTTTTGAGACTCAGAGTTTTCAAAAATCTTTTCTAATCACCCTCCAAGGCTCCAACCCCTTGATTGCAGGAAAAAGCACTGTCTGCTTCTACTACCCTCAGCGTCCAACTGAATAAATCTCTCTCCTATTTGACAGGCTTTGAATCTCTACTAGCCAACAGCGTGGACAACCTATTGAGACTATAATTACTCTTTGAAGTTCAATCAAATGCTCAAAAACCCAACCAAGCTTGAAACTAAGTTGAGGTGTGATTATGTGAAACTTCTGAAATTTGGGCCAGATATCTCTACAGAGTAACTATAGTAAAAACCCCATATCATGCCTCTGTTGAGGTGTGATTTTGTGAAACTTCTGAAATTTGGGTTATTTTTCCTCTGCTCCTCAACTAGGTGATAAGATCTGAAATTTGGGTTATTTTTCCTCTGCTCCTCTACTAGGTAATAAGATGACCTCACAATGTCTAAAATTTCTTTAAATGCCTTGTGGTGGATTTTAGGGCATTAGGGAAATGCTTTTATATTTTGTCTTGCATAGTCATTTATATGGTTCGTAAAAAAGCTCCAATCTGAAAGATTTTCTTGATTTTGTGATGGGTTTCATTTTTTAGCTTTCCTCCTACTTTGGAATACATTATTTGTATTAGGAATTGTGGGTTTTTTATTTAAATTTTGACCTCATACTCTTTTAATATGTTTAAGTGGTCTGGTTTCCAGGTATTGCTTGGTCTTTCAGGAGTTATACTTGTCATGCTCTCCGTTCTTGGATCAGTTGGGTTTTTCAGTGCTCTTGGAATAAAATCTACACTCATCATTATGGAAGTCATCCCTTTTCTTGTTTTGGCTGTAAGTTCCATTTGTTTATAGTTCCTTTCAGATTTAATGTGGTGGTCATGCTGTTATGAATTGGAAGGATATTTCTCAATCCCGTTTTTAGTTAATGCTACTACAAAAAGTAGGAATAGCACAGAGGTTTATTTCTTCCAAATATTGGTATTGTGTGATATATTAAATATTATTTTGCTCCGAGTGATTCTTGTCTTAACTAGTCACATCTCCCCTAGCGGCTATCTTTAGGGCATCCATCACAGCCAAGGGAATTGTTTCTGTGAACACACTGTTGATTCTTGTCAAGTGCTACTTAAAGAGCTGGCTGGCTATGTACAAGGATAGCCAAATCAAGAGTTTATACAAGTTTTTTTTGAACAACAAATACTCACACACCCACAACTCCCACACCTTCCACTTAGCAAGGTTTGAACTCCTAACCTCCCATTTAGGAGGCTAACACCCATGTCATTGGGCCAAATGCCACTTGACTATAGAGTACTTTTTCAATCTAATTTCTTGCTTTAATTAGTGTAGAAGGGCTTTATGCCATAGTTTTAAATATTGTCGATACCGTTACGTATCGGCAGTTACGTAATGCTATCTAAGGCATACAATTCGGATACGCATTCAGGTATCAGAGCTGTAGAAAATTCCTAGAGTATCGACCGATACGGCCGATACGTATTGCGTATCAGTGCTGTATTGGTTCGTATCGGCTGATACTCCTGATATGTGACCCTAGACAACCCAATAATTTGGCTTCGCTTTCCACTCTAGTCTCAAGGTTATTCAATCTGATAATGCTCTTGAATATCTACAATCTAGTGTCGCTTCCTTTTGCATTGATCGTGGTATTATCCACCAAAGTACTTGTGCTTACACGTCTCAACAAAACGAGGTTGCTGAACGCAAACATCGTCACTTGTTAGACATTGCTCGTACCTTATTGTTTCACACTACGGTACCCAAGCAGTTTTGGGGTGATGCTGTTCTTACTGCTTGCTTTCTTATTAATCGCATGCCTTCAATCGCTCTCAATGGACAATCTCCTTTTTCCTTGTTATATCCAACCTCTCTGAACCCTTTCTTCTCATCTCTTTTCTTCTTTTCCATTTTTTCTTCATTCCTCTTTAAACCCTAAATTCATATTCTACAATTCCACTTGGTGTCAGAGCCTCTCTGATTTAACCCTAGGAGCATTGTAAAACTTCAGCCCTTGCCGCGCAGAAAAAACGACGCTCTGATGTCATATTTCGTACGATGACGTCAGCGCTTGTACGGACGATGCCGAACGTTGCTCCTCTGGTTCAAATCGCCTCAGTCTCCCGGTCCTTGCGATAATTTTTGCTTGATTTGTTGAAGAAGACTGGTATGTTTCATGATTTTTCGAAGTTTTTCGCAAGTTTCGGAACCCTAGGGTTTTGAACTATGCTTCGCGGCTTTAATCTTGGATCTTGGTGGTCGTGATCCAACCTATAGGTGCCAAATCAATCTTCTCATGACAAATCTATGCTTGTTTGGTACTTTTGGTCGATTTTTAGATACTGTGACTCTCGGCACCGACTGTTCTTGCGAAGTAAGGTTGCGATCTCCTTCGGTTGTGGTTTCTGATGGTCCGAATCCCCTCTACAGGTGCCAAACTCATGGTCTATGCCAGATCTAGGCTAGTTTGGTGCTTTTGGAGGGTTTCTAGTGTGTTCCTTTGCTGTTTGAGGGTCGGCT
>JAULJZ010016135.1:0-16063 GCA_032270985.1 Heliamphora pulchella | reverse complement strand
ACATTTTTTAATTACTTTTGTTATGTTTATTTTCATTTAAACATCTACAATACTTTTTGATTTTGAGTTTTCATCCGTAATGAAAACTTAATTTATATATATCAAATAAGTTTGAGTTTCTCTTATATTGCTGTAAATTTTTTGTATTTATTTGACTACATGCGTTATCACTTTTTCTGTCACAAATTTCTTGATGATGACTTGGTGCAGAAAATGATAATATTCCCATTTTTTTGCATGTGAAAATGAGAAAACTGCATGCTATATTTCTCATTGTTTGATAAATTGTACATTAATTTCTCATATTTTGTAAAAATGAGAATATTTTTATTTTTTTTTAAATGGGAAATGTTTTATTCTTATTTTTTCCCTTCAAGTTCTTATATTTAATATGAATCTTGTTTTATAGTTCACTATGAGTACGTTCTAATAATATAAATTTTATTAAAAACACATAAATATACATAACGAAAATTATGAAATTTTAAAATTTAAAATACAAAACTAACCATCTACACCACGCCGGTAAGAGTGTATTTATTATTTTCATTCAATTACAAATTGAACCTAATTACTGGCAAAATAAATTCAAAAAATAAATAGAACTTCTCTCAAAATAAATTCAAAAAATAAAATATTAAATTAATTAATTAAAATTTATATACCTATAATCACTTGCAAATAACGTATAACAGGCAAGTCCAAAAAATACCTCCAGGAATTTAAATTCAAGAAATCCGAGTTTACTATTCATTGAAAAATTCAACAACTTTTTTATTTAAAAAAAATAAATATAAGGATCTCTTTCTCTACGTCATCGAATATAATATGTCAATTATTTTGCTTGTCATCATCTAATCAAACGACAGCTAACACATATTTTTAATAACAAAAACAAACATTAAAAGATACTTTATGAAATAAGACCTTAGGCCTCGTTTGGCAACTAGGCTTCATGTTGAGTTTGTTTGCCTTTTTGTTAAAAGTCAAAAAAATTATTTTAAGTCTCATTTTTTAACTTCGATTTTTTTGTCTTTTTGCTTATTGGGCTTTAGCCTTGTAGCCTTTTTGCTATTCTACATAAAATAATTTTATATATTTTTAAAAAAATATTATAACTTTTATTATTATTTACATCCGTTTTTTTACAAAAATTATATTTTTTAAATTTACTCATCGAATCTATCACACAATATCTATATTGAATATTAAATTATGTAAAAATAAATTTTAAAAATTTATAATAACTTTTTTGGCTTAAAACTTCTTTTTTGTCTTTTTGCCTTTTTGTCATTTGACTTAAAATTACTTTAAGTCAAAGTTTTTTTGACTTATTATCTTTTGGCTTAAAGTCAATTCTACGGTCTACCAAATGAATTTTTTCTTTATTTGGCTTAAAATAATTTTAAAAAAAAAACCTAAATTAAAACTAAATTTCCAAACGAGACCTTCATAGAAGGTTTCAACTAAGGACATTTGTTGCAAAAAGATCCGTCCAAATGCCTTCTTTATGACGAGAAGAAGAACTTGCAACGAGGTTTTATTTTTCTTGCAGTTTTCTTTGCATTTCATTACCATGTGCCCGTACTATTAACTCCATTTAGATTTTAATTTTCTAATATTGATATTTATGAATATATCTGTTAGAATAATAGGATTTATATTTTAAATATTCAAATAATTGTATCAAATTGTGTTTTTGTATCTCTTATCTCTTATCTCTATAAATACAAATGTTATCTCTCTGAATCATTTACTGAAGAGAGAAAATATTTCATTCACAAAGTTCTGATTATTAAGATTAGCATGGTATCAGAGCCATTCACCGCAAATTCTTCTTCTTCCTCTTTAACTATAATGCAGTTTCAAACTGTTCAACCAGTTTCTCTCAACAATGCTCATCATTTCATCTCCATCAAGTTAACTTCTAAAAATTTTCTCTACCCGAAAATCCAGCTGTCTCCATATCTTCGCGGTCAGAATCTTCTTGGCTTCGTCGATGGCACCTTTCCATGCCCTCCACCCACCCTCCTCTGCGATGGTGCTCCCACCCAGAATCCTGCTCATGCTGCTTGGGTATCTCAAGATCAACTAATCATGAGTCTGTTGATCTCCTCCCTTTCTGATGAAATCCTGTCGTTAGCCGTTGGTCTCACCACTTCTCGTGAGATTTGGGTTATTCTTGAATCCTCTCTTGCTTCTGCTTCTCAGACTCGAATTCTTCAGCTCCACTGGTGTCTTCAAAGCTTGCAACAAAAAGATCGTTCTATCACTTCGTTTCTCCATGAAGCCAAAACTCTTACGGATGAACTTACTGTCGTTGGAAAACCTCTCTCTCCTACCTATTCCTCCTTACCTATTTTACCTCCCATTACCACTTTACAACCCAATCCCTTAACTTCCCATAATTCTAATTTAATCCCCCCTCAAACTCCAGCTTTGTCTCCCACTCCCGTATCCTCCTCTCTCCCGGCTAATTCTCCACTACCCATTCATAATTCAAAGGGCCTTGATCTTTTTGTTGATTTAAACATAAACCCCCCCACTTAATTCCTCTGTTCCTTCTAATCGAACCCATTCAATGGTTCTCCGCCACATGTCCAAATCTCCGAATGCTTTGCTCACCCATCCCTCTTCAACCTCGACTTCCGATTCATCCCTTGTTTCTCCCACTGAACCAACTTGCTTTACCATTGCCAACAAAAATCCATTATGGCGCCATGCCATGTCTGCTGAAATTAATGCCCTCATTCGTAATGGTACTTGGAGTCTTCAACCCCATCCTCCTCGTTCGAACCTTGTTGGGTGTAAATGGGTTTATCGGATCAAGCGTCATGCAGATGGATCCATTGAACGCTATAAAGCTTGTCTGGTTGCAAAAGGTTTTCATCAACAAGAAGGTCTCGACTATTTTGAAACATTCAATCCTGTTGTTAAACCTACTACAATTCAGACTGTTCTTTCCATTGCTGTTTCTTGTGGTTGGTTTATTCACCAATTGGTTGTTCATAATGCTTTTCTTCATGGGATCTTACATGAAGAAGTGTACATGCATCAGCCGCCCGATTTTGTTGACTCATATCATCCTGACTATGTGTGCAAACTTCACAAGTCTCTATATGGTCTTAAACAAGCACCTCATGCCTGGTTCTCTCGTCTCAACACCTTTCTTCAAACTCTACACTTTCACGCCTCCAGATCTTACTCATCTTTATTTATCTATCATCACGATAACATCACTATTTATATCTTAATTTACGTTGATGATATTATCATTACTGGCTCTTCATCGTCCCATATCCAGCGCATACTTTCTTCTCTTGGTGCCGAGTTTGCTATCAAGGATCTTGGCAGCCTTCATTATTTCTTAGGTCGAGGTTCTTTCTCAATCCACTGGTCTTTTCCTGTCCCAACGCAGATACATTCTGGATATCCTTCAGAAATCTGGAATGGACCATTCAAAGCCTACTACCACACCTCTCTCCACAACAATGAAGCTGATTGCTAATGACGAGTCTCCATTTCAAGATCCCACTCTTTATCGACAAATTGTTGGCTCCCTACAATATCTCTCCATCACCCGACCTGACATTGCATTTGCGGTCAACCGAGTCTGTCAATACATGCATTCTCCCATGGACGTCCATTGGCAAGTTGTGAAACGCATACTTCATTATCTCCGACAGACTTCCAGCTATGGCCTACTACTTCGAAAATCTACACTCTCACACCTGCAGGCTTTCTCTGATGCTGACTGGGCCGGTTGTCTGGATGATCGCAAATCTACTGGTGGTTATGCGATTTATTTGGGTACAAATTTGATTTCTTGGTCATCAAAATAACAACGAACCGTTGCATGATCATCCACAGAGTCAGAATATAAGGCGTTAGCTGATGCTACTACTGAACTTTCCTGGTTACAGTCGTTGTTATCTGAGCTTGGTATTTCTCTCTCTCAATCCCCCATTCTATGGTGTGACAATCTTGGTGCTACTTACTTGTCTGCGAATCCCGTTTTTCATGCCCGCACTAAGCATGTTGAGATCGACTTTCATTTTGTTCGTGACAAAGTTCGTCGACAAGAGCTTCAAGTTCAGTTCATTTCTTCTAAAGATCAAATTGCAGACATTCTCACAAAGGCCTTACCTTTGACTGCTTTTCAACATTTACGAGACAAGCCGCAAATCCAACCATTGGATTCGACATCTTGCGGGGGGCTGTTAGGATAACAGGATTTATATTTTAAATATTCGAATAATGTATCAAATTGTGTTTTTGTATCTCTCCTCTCTTATCTCTATAAATACAAATGCTATCTCTCTGAATCATTTACTGAAGAGAGAAAATATTTCATTCACAAAGTTATGATTATTAAGATCAACAATATTAGATCTTGATAATTTTCATAATTCATTTTCTAAATTAAATTGATATAAAAAGATTATATTTTAATGTTTCTAAAAAAAGGTAAGTGTTGACACTACATGACTAATGAGTTGACACCTTGAACTATTTGTGCTGACTTCTTGCATTAAATGGGTTGACACAAAGTGTTCTGTCAATGAACATTTTGAGTCGACACAAATTGATATTTGAGTCGATACCTAAAGGTAAAGTACACTTGAAACTCTCAAGTGTGTCGATACCATTGAGAAATTGAGTCAATACCTTAACGTATTTATCTAAGATGTTTTAGATATTCATTTAAGTCAACACCAAACTAGTTTGGGTCGATACCTTTAGTATTGGAGCATAATCCACATTGGGTCGACACCAACGCCATTTGCGTCGACACCAAGTAATCCATCGGATTCTTGACTTCGGGTAAAATGAGTTGACACCAAAGCTAAATGGGTTGACACCAGAGTTTCAAGATAATTCCTGACTCCAACTCAAACGAGTCGACACTAAAAGTTTATGAGTCGACACAAAGGTTTCCTGTGGGAACAAGCTATTTGAGTCAACACCAAATGACTTCGAGTCGACCCAAAAACAACTGAGACTGTCTGTACTTTTCTGAGTTGACACCAGATCAAAATGAGTTAACTCTAAAACTACCGAGACTGACTACAATTTTATGAGTCGACACCAAAACGAAGATGAGTCAATACCTAAATTACAGTAGCTTGCCAAACAAAAAGAGTCGACACCAAAGGTTTCTCCTAAAAAACTGAAGTAATGATTGAGTCGACACCAAAAGCTCCATGAGTCGACACCACCATGTGGGTGAGAAAGATGTAGAATTTGTGTCGACACTATTGAAGAAAAGAGTCAACACAATCACTTGAGAAACCAAGCCCTAGATATTTGAGTCGACACCAAATGACTTTGTGTCGACCCCTGCGACAGATTTCAAATCTCGCGCTGGTTCCAACGGTTGGATTTCAGAGCATTAATTACCTCCACCAACCCACCAATGGTCATTTACTTCAGATGGCTGTATAAGGAGTTAATTTTCGAAACTTAGAAGACCTAGACATTATTCTTTTACTTGAATCAAAAGCTCAAATCTTTAAGAAAGTATTTACTGCTCATTAAACTCCTCCATCCAATTATTATCTCTTTGTTCATTTATTTTCAATCATTTGTCAAGAGAGTGAGTGAGTGAATCTTTTATTCTTATACATTTATTGTAATAGAGGGTGAGTCACCCTTGATCCTTTAAGAGAGTTAGCGAAACTCTTTAAAGAAGAGCTCAAGAGAGATTAGAAAAAACATGGGCTGTTTTGTAGAATCTTTTTGAGGCTGTAAAAGGTTTTGAATGAGCCCGTGAAGTATTCTATCTTAGTAAAAATTCTCAAAAGGAGTCTTGAGCAGTGAACGTAGGTTTGGAAGAAACCGAATCACTATAAATCTTGGTGTCCGATTCATTTTTTCTCTCCCTAACCTCTTCTATTTCTTCATTACTTTATTTCTTGATATACTTGCTATATTTATTTAAGAAATTAAAATGTTTTTAAAAGGTTTTAAAAATAGTTTTTATTGTTTTTATAACTCAATTCACCCCCCATTGGGTTACCTAGGACTAATAGTTATAAAACTACATTTAAAATTTAAAATTACAACTAGGAAAAATTAATTAGACGTCCCATTTAGGGGACTTGTAATTCACTAAATTCTAATCACTTTTTAAATATTCCACTAAGTCCTACTTTTTAAAATTATTAACTATTTGGACAAATATGCCCTTATTCCCCAAACTCGTCTCATGCTCCCTGTTATGCCATATCTCACTCTCACTTTATCCTCAGGTAGCCTCACCACCAGATTCGCAAACCTTGACCTCGCCGCCCCTTGCCGTGGATAGCGATGGCGACAGTGATAGCGAGCAATAGAGGGAGAACGTGAGGACGACACGACCAACAACTCTCAAGAGGATGCGAGGACGCCGATCACGGCGACAATGACAACGAGCAACATAGGGAGGACATGTGGATGCCAATCTCCCAAGAGGGCGTGAGGATGCTAATCACGGCGATGGCGATAGTAAGCAATAGAGGATTTCAGTTGAAACGCCGACCTCACAGGAGGACGTGAGGATGCCAATGGCGAGCAATAGAGGGAGGATGTGAGGACGCTGATCTCCCAAGAGGACGCCAATCACGGCGACGGCGACGGTGGAATTCTTCTCCCAGTCGTTGTGGACGCAATCTCCTTGTTCGAGAGGTCAGCTCTCTCTCTCTCTCTCTCTCTCTCTCTTCGTGTGTGTGTTTGTGTGTGTGTGGTGGTGGTGATTGTGGTGTGGTGGTGGTAATTGTGGTCTGGTGGTGTTGGTGTTGGTGGTGGTGGCCTTGTCTGATGTTGGTGGTTGTGGTATGTTAAAATATTTTATTTATTTAAAAATAATGAGACATTTATACATTCAAATATATATTCATTTGAAAATGTCTCATTTATATAAAATGTCTCATTTTTAAAAATAAGATATTTCAGACATTTGTTATAAAATGTCTCATTTGTTTAAGAAATATTTTGAGACATTTCATAACAAATGAGACATTTGATAATAATGTCTTATTTTCAGATTCAGAACCAAAATGAGACATTCATAACAAATGAGACATTTTTCAGATCTAGAATGAGAAACCAGAACCAGAATGAGACATTCAGATCTAGAATGAGAATTTATTGATTTTTTTTTTATTTTCGACGAATCTGGTAGTGGTGGCAGTAGAGGGTGGTGGTGATATGGTGGTGGCAGCGACGGAGGTGGTGGTGTTGGCGATGGTGGTGGTGCTGGTAGTGACAGCGGTGGTAATAGGGAGTGATGTTGGTGGTGGTAGAAACTGTATGCTATATTTATAAGTATTTTTAGTATGAAAAATATAAAATAAGACTTAATAAAATATAATTTTTATGTGTGACTTATTGAAATACAAATCCCTTAAATGGATCAAACCTAAAATCACCCTCAAAACTACTATGGGGTATATTTGAAAAATAAAATATTTGGTTGGTTTTAAGAATCTAAGGGCCCGTTTGGTAGCATTTACAGTTTTCTATTTTTTGTTTATGAAAAATAAAAAACATATTTTTGTTTATGTTTATAAAAAAACAAAAACAAAAATATTTTTGGTAACATAAATGTTTGAAAAGTGGTAGTTTGAGGTTACGGATGAATCCAATCAAAATTTGTTTACAAAACAAGTGAAAACATATTTTTTCTGTTTCTTAGAATTTTGTAAATTTTGAAAACTATTTACAGTTTTTTGAAAATAAAAAGAATTACCAAACATGTTTTTGTTTACAGTTTACGAAAAATTTAAAAATAAAAATAGAAAATAAAAAATAAAAACGTTATCAAACGGGTCCTAAATGTTTGAGTTTCCTTTATAATAGCAAGTATAGATATATGTATTTATTATATTAATCTACAATTTGACTAAAAATCTAATAAATAAAAAAATAAAAAGAAGGCGCCATGAACGGTGGTTTCAACGGTAAGTAATACAAAATTTTATTATTTTTAATTTTTTATTGAGTGGACTAAAAAGATAAATATTTGGATCAAAATACGAAAAAAATAAAAAGACAAAAATAAGGTAAACTAAATTAATAAATTTGATTTTATATTATTTATTTTAGAATAATAATTTTTTTCTTGGAGTAAAGTAGAAATTAAAAAAATTATAATTCTGATAAAAATATTTAAAAAATATGAAAAAATACAAGAAAACTGAATAAAAGATGGGACCCAAGCATGCCCAAGTGCCTTGGCACTTGTGGACCACACACTCTAGAAAGTGTCCTGTCCGGACATGGTAGATTTTGAATTGAGGGTAAAAATAAAAATGGCCTATCTTTAATCTTTGTCTCCATACGATTATATATATATATATATATATATATATATATATATTTATTTATTTATTTATTTATTTATATATTTTTAAATGCAGGAAGAGGATAGAAAAAAGTAGTGCTAATCAGAGTTTCAACACAGTGTTCAAACTTTTGACTTCTCCATTACTACTAAATTGTCCTAATTGAATATTTAATTATTTTTAAGCTATTAACGATTTTTATACTTAAAAGTGGAATACACGTTGTAAAAAAATTAATTAGAGTAAATTATCTTTTAAATCTAATTCAAATGTAGCAATTTTCTCTTAACCTAACTTTCATCTTTATTTTTATTTATTTATTTATTTTTTATCACGAGCCAATCACGCGATATTTTTTTAGGATACAAAATAAAATATTTATAATTTTATATTTGTTAACCAATTTCTATTTATGTTTTCAACTTCTAAAATTGTGTCGAATTTTAAATCTATTGTTGTTTTTTCTACATATTTGAGAATCTGAACACTGATTGATGATTTAACTGGTTGTCATTAGAAGAAAAGGAAAAAAAATTGATTATATCTGAATATATAGTTAAAAAAGTTTGGAATTTTAGCATATGTTAGAGTGATTAATATATTTTTAATTCTTTTATGTGGGAGAAATTGTTTTATCCCTAAAACAATCATTTGGTTAGTATGTGTCGAGAAAATAAACCTTAATATGGATGAAAGTAACGTAATTGAAGTTTTTTTTTTTATCTCTCGACTATGTTTATATTTTTGTATCTCAAATTTTTATTATTATTTTTTATTTATAAGTTTCGAATATAGAATTTCATAGTAT
Source organism: Heliamphora pulchella (assembly GCA_032270985.1). Lineage (NCBI taxonomy): Eukaryota > Viridiplantae > Streptophyta > Magnoliopsida > Ericales > Sarraceniaceae > Heliamphora > Heliamphora pulchella. The sequence continues at coordinate 6,931 of JAULJZ010016135.1, read as the reverse complement.
ATTATATCCTTTATGATGGAAAAAGTTAGGTAGATATTATATCATAAATCAAGCTCAATTGGCATTAAAAAAATTAGTTTTTGTTTTAAAGTTAACATTTAAATTATAAGTATTTGACATCTCTGAAAAGTTTTTTTTTCTTTTCTTCACTTCTTCTTAGATAAAAAAAAAATTATATATACATATTTCAAACACTGACTTCTATTTGTTTATTTTATTTTTTATTTGTTTTATTTCTTATTGTGGTCAGTTCTAAAATGGAAGAGTAAAGATTTTCTAAGGGAAAATGTGGGAATACTGATGTGATAAGAACAGGTGCAGATAAAAGTTACCATCCACTAGTCCAACGTTATTTGCACAAAAATAAATAAAAACTTTGCAGTTTAAATCAACTTATTATATGCAATTACTTTTGTTGTAAAAAAATGCAAGGTACCCATTTTTTATTTTAGGGTAAAAAGTGCAAGGTACCCAATTTTTTCGACTTATAAAAAATATTTTGTGAATTGTTTTGATAATTAAGGCTCCGTTTGTTTTAATGTAAAATATTTTTGGATAAAATATTTTACTTATCTTTCATTATTTGGTTGATAATACCTATAAAAAAATATTTTTTTAGTAAAATATTTTTTACCTCATTGGATCAAATTTGACTTATAAAAAATTAACTCGTAAGTTAATTTTGGAATTGCGCCTTTGCACACCTTCACCCAATTCCTTCACCAAATTTTCTTCATTGAAAATATTTTTCAAATGTTAACCAAATACCAAAAAATACAAGTAAAAAAATTTATTTTTACAAAATCATTTTACATGTAAAATATTTTCTACGATAAAATATTTTACGTCGAAACAAACGGAACCTTATTGTAATATTTTCTTTCATTCGTGAACGTAAATTTCAAATCGAATTACCTAATTCTTTTGTATTTTTTATTTGATTATTGTTTAGTTTTTATTTGTTCGTTCGGCTATAACATTCGCATTATAAACACCGCCATGTGAGAAGAGATTTGACCAACACACTTTCTTTTAACTTGTCATCCCTTATTGCCCGGAATATATTTCATCTTTCACTTACAAAAGTCTATGCTTTACACCAGAACATAATCTCAGGATTCCAAATTCGTCAAACACTAAACCACTTCATGATGTGGAATTTTGCCAAAACAAGATTAAAGGAAGCTCCCAAAAGGATACTCATGTTACTAAATTTAGGTATGAACACAAAGGCAATTCAGCAAGTTGGCAGAGAGGCCATTGATCCACGACGCGGGGAGGGTGCTGTGCCTTGCTGTGTTGTGCTTAAAAGCATAGCACTTTTTCAAATGTGTTTTTATGATTGAATTTGTTCATTACGTAGAATTTGTCGAGTTTGTTATTTATTAAAAAATTTAGGTTGATCCGATACATGTAATTAAGTGATCGCATAGTATTAAGTTACAAATAAATAAATAAAAATTATAATTTTGAGAAAAAATATTGTTAAATAAATATTATTCAATCACTTAGCTACAAGTATCGAATCAATCTAAAGTTTTACATGAATAACAAATCGACGAACTCTACATAATGAACAGATCCGATCATAAAAACACATTCGAAAAAATACTGTGCTTGAACGGTACTATGCTTTTAAGCACGGAGCACCCTCCTCGTTTCCATTGATCCATCTTTTGTCATACAAAGGCACCAGGTTTGTTGTGCCTTAGCCGACCAAAGTGGGCGTTGACAATTTCTCCCGTTCCGCATCATCGCATGTCTCTCTTCTGTTATGTGTACGTGGGGATATGGACAGGACACTACAAACCCTTCCGAACCCTATTCTATTGTCATTCTTGTTGGGAGTACCCCTATGACACAGAATATTGAGGAGCCAAAAAAGGGTTTCAGAAACAATATAAGATGGGGTTTTGATGCAAAGTGTTTTAGAAATCCCACTTGTTGCCTGGACTTAAGATAATAATTAGTTTTTAATAAATGTAACCTATACACAACTGCAGATGTCAGATTAACTTTATTTGTTGCATGAATAACAAACTCAATAAGCTCTATTTAGTGAACAAATTTGATTATAAAAATATATTTTAAAATAATATCAATCCAAAGTATAACAACGTATGTGATGTGCTTTTATGGCACAACAACGTGCTGTGCCTTAAAAGCACAGCATGCTCCGTCTCCCATAAATTATAGCTTCCATCGCAAAAAAAATTTATTCAAAATTAAAAGATTAGATTAATCAAATATCAATAATTACATAATTAAATTACAATAATCTTTAAAAAATAACCAATGTATATGATTTTTAGAGTAGAAAAATAATTTTTATGTCGCGGTATGCTCCTACCATAGTTTTAGCAACTGAATTTGGTCAAGTCGATATACATGGATTCTCAAATGAATGCAAAGAGATTCATATCACAAAGATTTTCTTGATTAGACAAAAGATTCCAAAAGCTAAATTTCAGGAATAATACCGAAATTAGTTTGAATAATTAGCCTATGCTTGGACTAAAAAGGGCTAGTAGCTTTTTTTTGGAGCTTTCTTTTATGTTTTCTTAACTTTTTTTTATATTTTCGTTTAAATTTTTTTCTTTTTTCGTTCCTTGTGATCAGAAATTTAAAAAATATGTCCATTCGGACCAAATTTAAAAATAGTTAGCTAAAGATGAAAAAATTAAAAAAGAAGTCAAAAAACTTGTTAAGTTGAATTTTTTGGTCTTATATGAACATTTTTTTAGAAGTTGGTAAAATAAATTGAGAAACTTTGACAAAAGTCCAAATATCAGTTGATATTTAAGAATTAGTACTTTTACTAATTTTAGTCTTATACAAATAATATCTTATTGAAATAGCTTTATTGTTGAATAGCCAATCTCAAAATGTTGGAAATGGAACCCTTTCAGAAAAGGCAATCCCGAATTGTTTGAACTGGAAACTGTTTGGAAATTGAACCGTCGCAAAAATCACGGCGCATCTCCCCCATTTCGGCATTAGCAGGCGATTGAAACTCACTATAGGTGTGTTTTACTACCTCTTTACAAATCATAGAATATTTTAGCTACCTCTCCAAAGAAGACCAAATGTCGCAAGTGTAAAGAAATTAATATAAATTAATTTTTATTTTATTTGTATTTTTCAATATATGGCAACTCCATGGTGATTAGGAATTCCGAAGTGATTAGGAGGTTGTGTGGATTAGGATGTCCATAGGTTTAGGAAGTTTTTATTGTTTGGAAAGCTAGAATCCCAAAAGATCTAGGTTTCCTAAAGGATCCCTGATTTTATGGCTAATCAAATTAAAAATTCTTCTGAAGACCAAGTATGTAGTACTCACAGGCAAACTTGTGGTACAAGCAGTTAAAGCAAGTCTGGATAGGAAGTCTCGGCCACATGACCGCTCGAGCGCCTAACTGACCGCTCGAGCGGTGCCCAGGCATTTTATTTGTTTCCAAATTCTGCCTGCTTGGGGTGGTGATCTAGATAAATATATCATGGGTGGTGCACGAAAATTGACTCTTGAGATAGAACACTACTGAGCATCAAGATTATTCAAGAGTTGTTTTGTGCATCACAAACATCGAAGATCATTTGACAGCAAAATTTAGACGGCATTCTAAGTTTCGACGGAGGATTCTGTCAGAGAAGGCTGTTACGAGAATTCGTTACAGTAGAAATCAAGGGGAGAACAGTTAACGAGGATTCGGCATACAACCTTAGAACTAAAAGATTGATGAGTCGATTAAAAAGAGTTTATAAGTTGCATTGTTTCTATTCACAGTTAGTGCTTGTTTCCTGGACTTGGTTGTCCCGTGATTTTTTACCTTTTGAATTTTTTCATGTAAAAATATCTGTGTTGTAGGTTCTTCTCCTTGCTTGTTATTCGTGTTTGTGATTGATTAAACATCATTAAAAATATTATTTTTTCAAATAAGAGAAAATTATATTTTATCAATTGATATCATAGCAGGTTTCTTTTTTTCAAAAAGTTTACGATCTTAATTAATCATATACATGGAATTTTTTAGAAAAAAAAACTCAACTGTTCGACCTCCATTGCTAGATAGAGGAAACTATCTCTATTGAAAAGCTCGTATGAGGGCGTTTCTCAAATCTATTGATGAAAGGGTATAAATGTATGTTGTTATTAGCTATATACTCCACCTACTGTTAAATTTGGTACTAATACTATTTTAAAATTCACTGAACAATGGGAGAAAAAAATTTTAGACGAAACAGGCTGGAATAGCAAGGCTATCAATGCTATTTTTAGCAGTGTCACACCTGATGAATTTAAACTTATTTGTACATGTAAAATCGCTAAAGAAGCATGAGATATTCTTGAAACCACACACGAAGGCACTTAAACTGTCAAAATTTCTAAACTTCAAAGGCTCACCACAAGTTTTAAAACTCTTCGAATAGAAAATCATGAGACCTTTGATGAATTTTACGATAAGTTGAGTGACATCGTTAATTCCAGTTTTATTCTTGGTGAAAGAATTCTTAAATTTCGCATTATTAGAAAAATCTTACGGTCACTACCTGAACGTTTTCAACCAAAAGTTACTACTATTGAAGAAAGTAAAAGATAATGATTCTCTTAAAATCGAACAATTGGTTGGAAATCTTCAGACATTTGAATCTACTCTACGTCAACCAAAAAAATCAAAAGATATTGCTTTAAAAACTTTTAAGGTTAAGTTAGAGTCTTCAGATAATGAAACTGATATTGATCCTGAGATTATGGCATTTATCGTTAAAAAATTAAAAAATTTATTTTAAATAAAAAACCTAACCTCAAATCAAAATTTAGACATTTTGGTGACAAAAATAAAACTGTAGTTAAGTTTGAAAAGAAAAAAGGTAAAGTTCAGAACTGGAGTATATAGTGCTTTGAATGTCAGGAATATGGGCATATTGCACAAAATTGTCCAAACAAACAGAAAAAGAAAGAAATGTGTTCACTGTGACGTGGGATGATGAGATTGAATCATCTAACGACGGAAACGAGTCAGAAACAGATAATGATGAGGGTAAGTTCATTGCCTTTGCTACTTCCACAGGATCATGTAAGTCTGAACTGTCTGATCATGAGTCTCATGCTTCTCAAAGTGATTCTGGTTCAAGTTCTGAATCTGATGATGTGAATGAGAAAAATCTTCAGTGAGTTTATGATAAACTTACAGAGAAAGTTACAAAATGACGAAAGTTATCACTAAGTTGACACTGAAGGTTAAGATATGGAAAAAGAAAATAATAATCTAAAGTCCGAACTAACGGAGTCTCAGAATTTGATTTCACAGCTAAAAATTTTTAAAACCAAAATGACCGAAAAACTGGTTAGTTATGACAAACAGATGAATGAACTCATTGAATCATATGATTCGCTCAAAATAAATATTACTAAACTTGAGTAGGAATTACAAGATACAACTAAGTTCAAGTCTCTGCTTGAGGCTAGTGAAGATAAAGTGAAATTGTTGAAAACTGAGTTAGCAACTGCTAATACCACTTTAAAGAAATTGAATGCAGGTTCTTTGAGCATGGATGAGATCTTAAGCGTACAGAAAGTGGCGACAGATCGAACAGGGTTAGGAAACGTGGCAAGTACTTCTGCATTAAAAACCACAGATAAAATCAACTTTGTGAAAGCTGTAAGCATGCCTACAGGTAAAGATAAGATTTTGAGAAAGCCTAAACTAATCAGCATGCCTACAAGAAAATCTGTTCAAACACGTTTACCAAAATCAACTGCTTTTCAAAAATTAGTTCTAACCTGTCATTTTTGTGGTATTCTTGGACATATTAGACATTTTTGCAGAAAAATGAAATCTCTATCTACATATCATCATGAAATAAATCAGGAAAACTCCATGATCAAATCAGACAGCTGCAGCATAAAACCCTTGGCCAGGTGAGCGCTCGAGCGGACAATTGGCAGAGACCTTCTTTTGACCAGAAACCCAGCACTCAAACTAAATCTTTTCCAAAAATACGTGCTGTCTGGGTTCGAAAATCTGATTTGACATGCAATGTTGTTCACATGACTTTAAAAACTCAAAATGCTTTCATGTGGTATTTGGACAGTGGGTGTTCTCGACATATGTCAAGAGATAAGTCCTTATTCTCGAGTATTGATCCATACGATGGAGGTCTTGTCACTTTTTGGGATAGAAACTCATCCAAGATTATTGGAAGAGGATCCATTGCCTCTCTAGGTCTACCCAAATTGGGCAATGTCTTTCTTATTGATGGTTTAAAAGCAAACTTACTTAGCATTAGTCAGATGTGCGACACACACCACGAAATTCATTTTACTAAAACTGAATGTTTGATTTTGGATAAAAAGAAAAAAACTGTTATTCATGGTATTCGAACTTTCAATAACTGTTATGGAATTTTGCCAAAAACTGATCAAACATGCCATTCTGTTAAAATTGATGAAACTAAATTGTGACATCATTGTTTGGGTCATATCAATTATAAGGATCTGTCTAGGCTTGCAAATTCTGAACTCACTACAAGAAAATACACTTTTGCCGACCATTTTTGCCGACCAAATAATGTTTGGTCGGCGAAAGTATAGACTTTCTACGACCAAATACAGTTTAGTCGGTGAAAGTGTAGATTTTTCGTGACCAAATACATTTTGGTCAGCGAAAGTATAGAGTTTTCCGCGACCAAACTAAGTTTGGTCAGCAAAAGTATAGTTTTTCGCGACCACAAAAAGTTTGGTCGGCGAAAGTTTAGTTTTTCGTGACCGCATAAAGTTTGGTCGGCAAAAGTTTAATTTTTTAATTTTTTAAAAAAATATCTAACACTATTAATTATTAAAAAAATATTAAACTCATATTACGAGGACCGCAAGTCTAGTTAGTTATATATATGTTTAGAATAATAAAAATTAATTTGATAATTTTATGAA
>JAULJZ010016115.1:0-16063 GCA_032270985.1 Heliamphora pulchella | reverse complement strand
AATAACAAGAGCTCAATGCTATATGGTCTTGAGATTATGGGTCAGAGTGCAATTATAGTTCTTTAGTGGTGTGAACTTTAATTTAGTTTTTTATGGAAATTGCAGAAATCGCTGCTGGTTTCTGTAATTGCAGATACCGTTATGAGGTTTTCTTAATTGCGAAAACCGCTAATGCGTGTCTGTGTTCAACTGGAAGTTTTACTTATAATTACTCCCCAGATCCTTGCTCTAACCCTATAAATATGCGAGTAGGCTGAACCAGTTTCATAACTTGTCTTCTAAGACTAAAGCTGTTCAGGTTTTGCCGGTACGAATTCTCGGAGGATTATAACCCACACTATATCCGGGAATCACATACGGGAATATAGTAGAAGATCTGACAGGAGCTTCAACTTAGATTCAAATCATAGTTGAAGATTCGACCGGTAAAATGGTATTCTTCTAAATTAACTTCGGATGCACAGGTTTTATTTTGATCGTTCGTCATCAAAAGATTTTATCTACAGTTCGTTTTGGTATTTGCCCGTTCAGTTAATTTTTTTAGATAAGCGTTTGTAAAAACAAAGATTTTGGCTGTTTTGCCTCCAACATTAAGCTCAAAAAGTCAAGAAACTAACCTATGTGAAAAATACCTAAATTTCCTCCTATAATTAAATAAAAAAAATTGTTTTGATATATATTATATATATATATATATATACATATATGTATATATATATATGCACTCAAGTGGCTAACGTAGGAAAATGTGCTAAACTTGGTGAGCAAGTTTCACAAACTCAAGTTAAGTATAAAGAAACTAAGGTTAGGCTCCTATACCTATGGTTAACCAAGCTTCCCAAGGAAGCTTCCTATTTGACCTTTGGCTATAAAAAGAAACCCAACCCACCCTTTTTCTTCATAATTTCATGCATAATATATATATATATATATATATATATATATATATATATATAAAGAGAGAGAGAAAGAGAAGAAAAGAGAAGAAAGAAAAAGAAAGAATAAGAAGGAAGAATGAGGAGGATCCATGGAGCTTGAAAGCTAAGTCTAAGGCTTTCCATTACCAGGAAACAACTTCTAAACAAGGTAATCAAGGATCTAACACTTCTAATTTTATACATATCAAATACCTCTTTCATTATTTTCAAACACAAATCTAAGATCAAGAACCGAAAACTTAAAAATAAAGGCATTATGGTTAGATTTTTGGGTCTGTTCGGTATGAATGTTGAAGTTGTGAGTTGGTGTAGGTATTTTCATGGGTTCTATCAATTTTATAAACCCTAGAACATTGATATAATGAAGTATAACACATGTATACAAAGAAGATGGGTAAAAAACGTACACACATGACACTAAGAGGCTAGAACCAAAATAGGCCTGAGTTTTGGGCATTTTGAGCTTTCTGCCCTGATCATTGGAACATCATAACTCAATGTAGAAAACTACTATAAGCGTGTTCTTTATTTCCAGACCTAGTTTATTGTGTTAGCTTTCATCTAAAATTGGTTTGAACGCATTTGAGTGAGTGGAACTCGAGATATTGCAATTCTACCAAACTGTGTCAAATTCATACCAGTCAGCAATACAGACCCAAAAACTCTAGTTTAAAATGAGATATGAGCTTTGTTGAAAATATAAAAGTTTTAAATAACATGTATATCTAGCTACTCACCAAAACTAAGACCAATCTATTGAGGTTTGATGGGTCAAAACCCTTTTGAAACTCTCTGTTGTGTTTTAAACCTCAAAGGACACCTCTTTCACATATTTTTGTGTAGCCCAAAACCATTGTAGCTAACATATTGAACTAAGTGATGTAAAAAATTCAGACCTAGATGGCTCAGGAAAGTCTCTCAAAATCGTTTCAAACTCTCTGTCCAAAATTGGCTCTGTTGAGTTCTGGCGGTTTACAGAACTTATTTTATAAAATGGCTAATAACTCTAACTTGTTCCAATTAACTGCCTTTAGCACTAAACATGAAACTTGTAGGGAACATGTTAAACTAGAACATAACAAAAAATGGGCTTACTTTGAGTTGTTTTGATACCCCAAAATCGAGACCAGCATAGACACTTTTCTAGCCAATTTTCTATGCAAGTGCTGAACCATTTTTGTTTCTGTCAAAATTTTCAGCTAGTTGCCTTAGGTTTTGGCCTCGATGTAAACCATGAAAGTGGTACAAAATATTTTAATCTAGATCGTCACCAAAAATCATAATCCAACTCCAAGTCTAAATACCTCAAAATGCTACGGTACCTTAGAATTTAATGATTGGAAGAGAGTAATAAATGGTTAAGTTAAATCTTTAAACAAGTGAAAGATTGAGCAAGTGCGAAGTACCTCTTAATCTAAAAGGAAAGTAACCGTATTCCCTAAAACTAAAGAAAACATTCAATAGTCTAAATCATTTTAATTTCACATGGTAAAAGGGAAGGATTCCGTGTTAACGGTCGAGTCGTGTTTTGGTTGTTAGGCACGAAGGTTGAAGAACCCGGGGGTTCTGCTTAGCTTGCCGGGAGAGACTCGGTTCATACGCGTATAATATAAGGTGAGAGTGCTTAGCCATTATCTTGAACTTGAGTTTACGTAAATGAGGCATGAAAATGCTTCGAAGCACTTGTTTTGAACTATGACCAGTTTGACGATCGCATGAACCTATTATTTTTAAAAGCCATGATGTTTTTAATTCAAGTGTGCTATCCATGATATTCTGAGCTAGCATGATATTACTATAAAAGTATGGTTAATGTTGTGTTGTTGTTTCAAAGTGCCAAGTTGCAAGGGTTTTCGGCCCTTTATTTCTTGTTATGAGGGAGGTTACGCAACTATGGATTTTTTCATTTGTCCTTGCAGGGGAGATTTCCCGTTAAGCAGGGGTTTTTGCCTTTAAGGCTTTTGGGCTGAGTCCCAGATTTTAGCACATACTACTCGTGGTTGGTAGAAAGTAGCCCTCATTCCATCACATTGCTATCCGTGCATTGAGAATTGAGGTTACGGTACCGTCAAAACTCCCGGTCGTGAGGTTAACGACTACTTGGACACTGTTGGGGTTTGAGTTTAGATTTGAGAAAGTGGTTGTGCATTTTAAATTTATGGCGGTTGAGCTAGGAACATATTTCTGTTTGCAATACTAAGAAGGCTTTGTATAATCAGTGATATTTTTATGTTCAAGCAAATGCTTCAGTTTCTATATTTTCGTAGAAAATGTGATGAACTATTTTTAGAAAAAGTTTTTAGTTATCCTTAACTAAGTAACTATTTTTTTTGTTCATGATAATGCTAAGTGCGCTATCTTGTAACCTTTGTGGTTGCAGATACTAGGAATGGCTAGGAGTTGGTCAACCACATGCGTCGTCGAGTAGTTTTGGTTCTGATGTTGGGAATCGTTTCGGTTCGGTTTTCTTTTGTTTAGTTTTTAGTTTAGGTAGAGCTTCATGTATTAGACCTTGAAATTTTTTTGATGTTTTAGAAGTAATGTATACCCTTGGGATGGCGAATACCTAGTGACTCATGTATACCTCTTTTGACATTAAGGTGCTGTGGTTGCTTAGAAGTTCTTGTTTGGTCTTTTAATATCTTTATCCCTTGTCTTTCTCTTTAGCCGCTGATCTTCAGAGGGATCACATCCCTTTGGACAGGTTTGGTGCCTTGTAAAAATGGAGTGTTACATTTTGGTATCAGAGCTCTAGGTTATAGGTTCTGTAGACTTGTCAGAGTGTGATCTGTGGTGGACCGTAGGTTAAGCGTGTCATCTCACGGTTTGTTGAGAAGAGTGGTTTAGGCCTAGGGTTGTCATACCTTTGCCTTAGGGCATCTGACTGGCTGGCTTTGAGGTCCATTTGGGAAATGCGTTCTACAGACGCAGGGTCCTAATTGGAAGTCTAAGCAAGTTATCAAAATGGAAAGATAACCCGGGAGGGGCCTTGTGTTACTGTCATTTTGCGTCTAAGTGGGTTATCAGATTAAGGGGGACAAATCTTGTGTCATTAAAATCTTTTGTAGATAGCTTATTCTTATCGTTATGTCTATAAGTCTGACTCCTGTGTTGAGCCCTAAGTCATAGCTTTCCTACAATAGGAAGGAGCATGAGAAACTCGGACGGAGCATCATTCAACCCGAACTAGTATAATGAGGCACGACAACAAGAATCTCCGCAAGTGAGACTGGTAGAACCTGGCCCAACCGCTAGGATGTTGGAGGCGATCATAAGACTGACTGAATAGAACGTGAGTTGGATCAAAATGTGAGCTAAGAGAAATAGTAACCCCTTAATCAAACAATTTAAGGATTTGGGTGCAAAGCAGTTCGCAGAAACCCTTAGCCCTACAGAAGTAGAAAACTGGTTAGAGGATGCCATGCGTATTATGGATAGGTTGAGGGTAGATGCAGATAATAGGATTGATTTCATAGCTTTTATGTTCAGAGAAGAAGCATAGCACTAGTGGGAAGCCACAGAGCGATTACTGAAAATGCCGATGCCAAGAGTTGAATCTACCGTACCCCAGAGAATCACTTGGGACCATTTTGAGAAAGCGTTCGACGAGAAATACAAACCCGTAAACTACAAGCATGAGAAGGTGAAAGAATTCATCGACCTTGAACAAGGAAGGATGACTGTGGAAAATTTCGAGATGAAGTTTACAGAGTTGTCACCATATGCCACCCAGCTTATACCTGATGAGGAGACAAGGTGTAGAAGGTTTAAAAAGCGAATAAGTTTAAGGATTAGAACAAGGATGACGGTTCTCGAGATGAACAACTACGCAAGATGGGTGAACATAGTGCAAGATAAATTGCAATGCCGGCTAGAAGGACCAGTAACTCTTTAGTTAAACAATTCAAGGATTTGGGTACCAAGGAGTTTGTGAAAATAGTTAGTCCCGCTGACGCTGAAAATTGGTTGAGCGGTGGAGTGCGCATTTTAGATAGACTAAGTTGTTCATGTGGTAAGTTTTTAAGTATCGGTTTATATTCGTTTGACATTTAGACTGTGTAACTCGTATGGAGTTGGTATTCGATTTCCGTTATGGTATCGGTGTGAATCGTAAGGAAGTTCCTTTTGAAAACTTTTTGTGATGTGACTCGTTAGGGCAAACATGTTTAGATTAGTGCATAAATGTTGCTTGTATAGAGAAGGAATTTTCTCATAGGAATGTGAGGACTCTATGTATGAGAAGTTGAAGGGTGATATAATTTTATTTTTTTTGGGGGAGTTGTGAAGCAACTTAGTGTGAGTACGCGGAAGGAATAAGTGTTGGGATGAGATTAGTGGAAGCGTAAGTGAAACTATACTAATTAATGGGTATGGTTTTTGTGATTGGCCTTGAGTGAATCGAGTGTCTTGGTAAAATGTGAGAAAGATGAAATAGTTAAAGTGCAAAAGTGGTTCTTGGTTCGGTTGTGTGGTAGAGAATGTGTGAAGGGATTGAGTGATGATGGTAAAAGATTTTAGAATCAGGGGTTAGTACTGTTCGGTTAAAGAATTGTTGGGTAAGTAGTACGTATGTGAAGGAAAGATGCGAATGTATGTTATGTTATGACGAGGGTTGTGATTGGGTTCGTATGGGTAAGCATTTACATGTGGAGCGTTTAGTCTATGTGGTATGTTTAGCCCTAGGGACGCATTAGGTTCAAGCGGCGGTATTAAACTTGATGATAACAAGACTAGAGTGGTAATTAAAAATGTGTGTAAAGATTATGTGTTGAAGATAGAAGATAGGGAGATGTTGGTAGATTTGATGCCTTTGATTATGTCCGAGTTTGATTTGATTCTTTGGGAGGGACTGGTTGTCATCATGCTATGCGTCGCTAGATTATTTTAAAAAAAGAGTAATCTTTAGGATACCCGGGGAGGAGAAATTCGTTTTTTAAGGGGATAAGAGTAACACATATCCATATCGTGTCAGCCATCAAGACTTCAAAGATGTTGAAGAAGGGTTGCCAGGGATTTTTGGCACATGTGATGAACATAGAGATGGAAGAAAAGAAGCTTTCGGAGGTACCAGTTATTTGTGAGTTTTTAGACATTTTTTTAGATGATTTACCAGGATTACCCCCAGACCGAGAAGTGGAAGTACACAGTTGATCTCTACCCGGGCACAACACCCATATCTATTCCTCCCTAGAAAATGTCACATGCTAAGCTACTTGAATTGAAGGAACAATTACATGAGTTATTAGAAAAAGGATTCATCCGACCTAGTGTCTCACCATGGGGAACACCTGTACGATTTGTGAAAAAGAAGGATGGAATGATGAGGATGTGTATCGACTATCGATAATTGCATAAGGTGATCGTTAAGAACAAGCATCCTTGCCTAGGGTAGACGACTTGTTCGACCTGCTACAAGGAGCCAAAGTGTTCTTAAGATAAACTTGAGGGCAGGATACCATCAATTGAGAGTGCGGGAGTCAGATATACCCAAGACTGCCTTAGGATTCGTTACGGGTAATATAAATTTGTGGTGATGCCTTTCAGGTTAACGAATGTGCCTACTGTGTTTATGGACTTGATGGATCGGGTGTTTAGAAGTTTTCTAGACCAATTCGTAATTGTGTTCATAGACGATATTCTGATATACTCTTGGAGTGAGGAGGAACATAGGGAACACTTGAAGATTTCTTTGCAGATCCTAAGGAAGCACTAGTTGTATGTAAAAAAATTTAAGCGTGAGTTTTGGTTGGATCGAGTGGTGTAGCTGGGTATGTTATATCTAAAGGGGGAATACAAGTGGACCCAATAAATGTGAAAGTGGCAGTCAATTGGAAAAGGCCAACTAGCGTGACTGAGATATGAAGATTTTTGGGGTTAGTTGGTTATTACCGACGTTTTATTCCGGACTTTTTCCTGATTGCAAAGCCCTTGACTCGGTTAACTCAGAAGAATGCCAAATTTGAATGGTCCAACAGATGTGAATGAAGTTTTCAAGAGTTGAAGTCCAAATTGGTGTCAGCACCTGTGCTTACCCTTCCGTCAGGCAACGAGGGCTTTGTTATTTATAGTGACGCGTTACACCAAGGTTTGGGTTGCATATTGATGCAACACGGGAAGGTTATCGCCTATGCGTCCAGACAATTAAAACCTCATGACAAGAATTACCCTACTCACGATCTAGAGTTAGCTGCAATCGTCTTTGCACTCAAGATGTGGAGACAATATTTGTACGGTGTCCCTTGTGAAATCTTTACGGATCATCAGAGCTTGAAGTATATTATCACCCAGAAAGAGTTGAACTTGAGGCAAAGGAGATGGATGGGGTTTATTAAGGATTATGACTATACGATTCACTATCATCCGAGGAAGGCAAACGTCGTGGCAGATGCCCTAAGCCAGAAATCATTGGGAAAAATAGCGCATCTACAAGTGGTACGAGCTGGTACTTCTTCTGAAATGCGAATGCTTAGAACCCATCTTGCCATAGGAAGGAATGCATGCTTATTAGCAACTCTAGGCGTAAGATCAATTAGATCAAATTTGAGCAGCTTAATTGGCGGATAATCAAGTGGACAAGATAAATGCGAAAGTAGCAGCTACAAGGAAGACATAATTTAAAGTTTGAGATGACGTATTGTGGTTCGGTCATAGATTATACGTGCCCAATAATAGGGAGTTGAGGAGGCAGATCTTAGATGAACCGTATAACTCAACATACATCATGCACCCGGGAAGTACGAAGTTGTATAGAGACTTCAAGGAAAGATACTGGTGGAGTGGGATGAAGAAGGACGTAGCGAATTTCGTGACAAGATGTTTAGTATGTCAGCAAGTTAGGATTGAACACCAGAAGCCGGCAGGATTACTATAACCGTTACTTGTACCCGAGTAGAAGTGGGACATATTACCATGGATTTCGTAACTGGACTCCCTCGAACACCCAAGGGAAATGATGCTATTTGGATAATTGTGGATAGGTTGACGAAGTCAGCTCACTACCTACCAATAAAGATGACGTATTCTGCAGATCGGTTTGCACGACTTCATATTGATGAGATCATTAGGCTACACGAAGTACCAGTTTCTATAGTATCGGACAGAGACCCATGTTTCACGTCCTGGTTTTGGCCAAGCTTACAAGAAGCATTGGGGACTACTTTAAAGTTTAGCACGGCTTTCCATCTGCAGACTGACGGTAAATCGGAGAGGAAAATTCAGACCTTAGAAGATATTCTTAGAGCATGCGTTCTAAACTTTGCTAGAAATTGGGAGGGACATTTATTGTTGGTCGAGGTTTGCATATAATAATAGTTTTCAATCAACCATAGGGGATGGCCCCTTACGAAGTGTTGTACGGTAGGAAATGTCGAAGTCTAATTTGTTGGAAAGAAGTCGGAGAGAGAAAGTTGCTTAGACCCGAGATAGTTCAAATTTTCACTGACAAGATTAAGTTGATCCGAGAGAGATTGAAGTAATCGCAAGATAGGCAGAAGAGTTATGAAGATAATCGGAGAAGCGAACTGCAGTTTGTAGTGGGAGACCGTGTGTTCTTAAAGGTACCACCATGGAAGGGTATGATTAATTTAAAAGAGTTTTACACTGTGAAGGTGTGTGTAAGCCTGGTAAGGGTGTGTGTGTAAGTCTTACAAGGGTATTGTGCAAAGCCTGGTAAGGGCGAGGGTTGGTCTTTAAAGGCATTGAGTTGTAATTCCTTTTAAGGGTAAGTGTTAGCCTTTAATGACATTTTGAATTGTTGAATAAAGTCGTGCGAAAGAAAATATTAGTTTGAACTATACTGTGACTTTGGCTTTAAAGCCTTATCATGAGAAATATCCACGTCTCTTCAAGTAAGATATGTAAATTTTGAAGAAGAAATTTCTTAAAGGAGGGTAGATTATAACAATCTGAACTCAAGATACGAATAAAAACGAAAGAACATTTCAAATGTAATGAAATCTCGAACCTAAGTTCGGTAAGAAGAACTGACCCGATCGTTTAACCTTTTCGAGCCCAAGACCCAGGACAGAGTGAGAACTACACAAGCATATATTAAAACCCTAATATTGAGAATAAGAAGTCAAAGTTAGAAGCCTAAGTCGTTTAAGATAAGAGTTAAGCTCGAAAAGTCAAGAAACGAACCTATGTGAAAAATTCTCGAATTTTCTCCTAGAATTAAATAAAGAAAATTATTTTGATATAAATATATATATATATATATATATATATACACTCAAGTGGCTAACCTAGGAGAACGTGTCAAACTTGGTGAGCAAGTTTCATAAACTCAAGTTAAGTATAAAGAAACTAAGGTTAGTCTCCTAAACCTATGGTTAACCAAGCTTCCCAAGGAAGCTTCCTATTTGACCTTTGGCTATAAAAAAGAGACCCAACCCACCCTTTTTCTTCATAATTTCGTGCATATATATATATATATATATATAGAGAGAGAGAGAGAGAGAGAGAAGAGAAGAAAGAAAAAGAAAGAAGAAAGAGGTGGATCCATGGAGCTTGAAAGCTAAGTCCAAGATTTTTCATCACCAAGAAACAACTTCAAAACAAGGTAATCAAAGCTCTAACACTTCTGATTTTTTACATATCAAATACCTCTTTAATTAATTTCAAACACAAATCTAAGATCAAGAACCGAAAACTCAAAAATAAAGGCGTCATGGTTAGATTTTTAGGACTATTTGGTATGAATGTTGAAGTTGTGAGTTGGTGTGGATTTTTTCATGGGTTCCATGACTTCGATAAGCTCTGGAACATTGATATATTGAAGAATAACACATGTATACAAATAAGATGGGTCAAAAACATACACACATGACACTAAGAGGCTAGAACCAAAATAGGCTTGAGTTTTGGGCATTTTGTGCTTTATGTCCTGATTTTTGGAACATCATAACTCAATGTAGAAAACTGATATAAGTGAGTTCTTCATGTTCAGACCTAGGTTTTTGTGTTGTCTTTTTTCCAAAATTGGTTTGAACACATTTGAGTGAGTGGAACTCGAGATATTGGAATTCTACCAAATTCGGTCGATTTCAGACCAGTCAACAATGCAGACCTAAAAACCTTAGTTTAAAATGACATCCGAGCTTTGGCCAAAGCATTAAAGTTGTAGATCATATGTATATCTTCCTACCCACAAAATATGAGGGCAATATATTGAGTTTGGATGGGGTTAAAACCCATTTGGAACTCTCTGTTATGTTTCAGCTCTCATAGGACACCTTTGTCACATATTTTTCTGTAGCCCAAAACCCCTATTTTTAGTGACTTATTCCAAAAGTAGTCTACATGAACATTACAGATAACATATTGAAATATTTTTAGTCCAAAATTCAGACCTAGAGGCCTTGGGAAAGACTCTCAAAACCTTTTTAAACTCTCTGTCCAAAATTGGCTCTGCTGAGTTTTGGCGGCTGACAGAACCTATTTTATAAAATGTTCAAAAACTCTAACTTGTTCCAAATAACTACCTTTAGAGCTAAACATGAAACTTGTAGGGGACATGTTATAATAGAACATATCCAAACATGGGCTCACTTTGAGTTGTTTTGATATCCCAAAACTAAGACCAACAGAGACACTTTTCTGGCCAATTTTCTGTGCAAATGCTGAACCATTTTTGTTTCGGTCAAGTTTTTCACCTAGTTTCTTTAGGTTTTGGCCTTGGTGTAAAACATGAAAGTTGTAGAGAATATTTTAATCTAAATATTCACCAAAAACCATAATCCAACTCCAAGTCTAAATACCTCAAAATGCTACGGTACCTTGGAATTTAGTGATTGAAAGAGATTAATAAATGGTTAAGTTAAATCCTTCAACAAATAAATGATTGGGCAAGTGCGTAGTACCCCTTAAACCTAAAAAGAAAGTAACCATGGTTCCTGAAATTAAAGAAAATATTCAATGGTCCGAATCGTTTTAATTTCATATGCTAAAAGAGAAGAATTCCGTGTTAACGGTCGAGTCGTGTTTTGGTTATTAGGCACGAAGGTTGTAGAACCCGGGGGTTCTAATTAGCTTACTGGGGGAGGCTCGGTTCATACGCATATAATACAAGGTGAGAGTGCTTAGCCATTATCTTGAACTTGAGTTTATGTAAATGAGGCACGGAAATGCTTTAAAGTGCATGTTTTGAACTATGACCAGTTTGACGATCGCATTAACCTATTGTTTTCAAAAGTCATGATGTTTTTAATTCAAGTATGCTATCCATGATATTCTGAGCTAGCATGATGTTACTATGAAAGTGTGGTTAATGTTGTGTGGGTGTTCAAAAATGCCAAGTTACAAGAGTTTTCGGCCCTTTATATCCCGTTATGAGGGAGGTTACCCAACTATGAATTTTTTCACTTGTCCCTATAGGGGAGGTTTCCCATTAAGCGGGGGTTTTTACTTTTATGGCTTTTGAGCTGAGTCCTTGGGATGGCAAATTTCTAGTGACTCATGTATATCTTTTTTGACATTAAGGTATTGTGGTTGCTTAAAAGTTCTTGTTTGGTCTCTTAATATCTTTATCCTTTGTCTTTCTCTTTGGCCACTAGTCTGTGGCGGGATCACATCCCTTTGTACAGGTTTGGTGCCTTGCAAGAGCAAGGTGTTACAATCACGTTGGCCTTGCTCGAATGGTACTACAGATCAAAGTTATAATGTCTCAAGAACTTCATCCATCTTCTCTAACGCACGTTCAAGCCCTTTTGTAAAAATAAATACTTCAAGCTCTTACAGTCCGAGAATACTTCAAAGCATTCTCCGTACAAATAGTACCTTTAGGTCTTTAAAGAAAAGACCACCGCTACAAGCTCTAAATCATGGGTAGGGTAATTCTTCTCATGAATATTCAATTATCTCGACCCATAGTCAACCACCTTGCCTTCTTGCATCAACACGTAACCTAGTCCCCCAGGTGACGCATCATAAAACACACCATAGCCAAGTCTTCTCTCAGGTATAATTAGGATAGGTGCACTAGTCAATCGTCCCTTCAAGGTCTAGAAGGCGAACTCATAACTTTCGATCCATACAAACTTAACTCCCTTCTGCGTGAGGCGTGTCATAGGTGCTGCAAGTCTAGAAAAATGTTTCACAAACCGTCGATAGTAACCCGCCAAGCCTAAAAAGCTTCGAATCTCAAACACGTTCTTCGGCCTCTCCCAACACATTACTGCTTCTATCATAGAGGAGTCCACTATTACTCCATCTCCCGAAACTATATGCCCTAGAAACTTCACCTCGGATAACCAGAACTCACATTTATCATACTTTGCATATAACCGATACTCCCGCAACAACTATGGAGCAATCCGAAGATGCTCCTCATGCACCTCCTCAGATGGTGAATAGGTAAGGATGTCATCCACGAACACTACCACAAACTTATCAAGGTATGGGTGAAAGATACGGTTCATGAGATCCATGAATGTCGCCGGTGCGTTAGTCAGCCTGAATGGCATGACAAAAAAACTCAAAGTGCCTATATCGGGTATGAAAAGTGGTCTTTGGGATATCCTCCTCCTTGACCCTCAACTGATGGTAACCCGATCTCAAGTCTATCTTCGAAAAATAACATGAACCCTTCAATTGGTCAAACAAGTCATCGATACAAGGCATAGGGTACTTATTCTTTACGGTCATATGATTTAACTTATGGTAATCTATACAAACGCACAAGGATCCATCTTTCTTCTTTACAAACAGCCCCGGTGCTCCCTAAGGTGACACACTAAGACGAATAAAACCCTTGTCCAACAATTCTTGGACTTACACTTTCAGCTCTAGTAGCTTGGCAGGTGCAAAATGGTACGAAGGCATAGAAATGGGGGCGGTCCTTGGAATAAGGTCAACAGAAAACTCCACTTCCCGTCGTGGTGGAAGCTCAAATAGATCATTCGAGAAAACTTCTGAAAACTCGCAAACCATAGGAGGAAACTCTACATGAGTCGAGCAGGTCTCACTCGTAGACAAGGCTACGAAAAGGAGGCTGACACTGCCTCGGTCCCATAAACAAGGAGGTTTAGGTATTAAACCGTCATCCCGGCCGCCCACAAAATAGAAGAAATCTCCCTTCGATGTGCAAATAAACACTCAACGTTGATCACAGTCGATGAAGGGACAAAATGTGATCAACCAATCCATCCCTGGCAGGATATCAAAAGGGGCCATATCGAGTAGAATGAAATCGAATGCCAGATAGCAGTGGCGATCTCTATCTCTCACGCTATACACACATGTCTCAACATGGCAGCCCCACTAATTAGCGTCTCTACACACAAGGTGCTACCCAATATGTTTACCTTTAACCCCAATCCAAATGAAAATGCGGATGAGATGAATAAATGCGATGCTCTCATGTCTACAAGAACACTGGCCCAAGAACGGTACACTAGGAAGGTACCTCGAATGATCAACAGGCTGGCTACTGCGTTTGGCATGGTAGGTGTCATTAAAGTGCTGGGCTCCACGAGGGCGTATACTTATCCCTAATTCTGCTAACTGTTGCCCCTAGCTCTTGGCTATCTCACCGACTGGGCTGAAGTAGCCCCTCCTACGGTCCTTGCCGACTATACCCCTGACTGTTGTTGCGACTGGCCATAGCCCTATCGTCTCTGTGATGTTTGCCCTTGGTGTGCTCCTGAAGCACCCTGACCACTCCCTCCCTGATGGTAATCTCAACGTATATGCCCTAGTTGACCACACTAAAAACATAAAAATGGGGTCCTCCCCTGAGTCTGGTTCTGCTACTGTCCTCTCTACGTGCAATCCGTAGCACGGTGTCGCGACTGTTTGCACGTGTAACATAAGATCTCCTGATGTTTAGAACTCCTAGATGAACCCATAAAGGGTACGGGTGCTGATCGTGGCTGTGGATGAGAACCCACAGGGTAAGAACCTAATCCTCCTAACTTTTACCTCTTTACTTGATGCTCTTCGGATTGTGCCCTAGAAGCTCCCTGATGTGATTTGCTTTCCCTCAGCTTGTGGCTCTCTGTCATTGCATTCTCAACCCTGATAGAGACCTCCACAAGCTCTGCGTAGACCTGAAAGCCTAAAGCCGCAATCCTATCCTTGATCGAGGGCTGAAGGCCCCTTTCAAATCGCTTGGCGTGTAACTCCTACGTTGCCACCATTTCGGATGTAAAGCGTGACAAATTCGTAAACTTGGCCTCGTATTAGACCACTGTCAAATTTTCCAGAATAAGGGAGAGAAACTCCTCCTGATATGTATCCCTCGAAGACTCCGGGAAATACTTCTCTAAGAAAACTCTGGTAAAGGCAGCCTATATGCCCTCCACCGTTGTTTTAGCAAATTTTCACCACTCTCGAGCATCCTATCAGAGTTGGAACGCTGCAATCTCACCCTCAGCTCATCCACCATGATTTCTAAGGTATCAAAGATCGACGTGGTCACCTCTAACAACTCTGAAGAAATTTTAGGGTTTGGCTCCCCAAAAAAGGTTGGAGGATCCAATCGTCAAAATTCTCTCATTGCTACCGTAGCCCTTAACTCGGGAGCTTTAGCTCCAATCCTAGCCGCATCGGCTAGCGCTCGCATGGTCGTGAGCATCTCTTGAACAATGTCAATGCCACCTGCTTGTTCCTGCGGGGTATACATGTCCCCTTCTTCCAGAACATGGGCATATGCACGACCTCGACCACGACCTCTGCCTCTACCACGTCTCGGCATCATCGCTCTATATAAGAAAGAACAAAAAAAGATATCAACAATAAGGTCTAAACCCACTCAGCTCTCACGGACAATACCGTCCCTCCTCATGATACTGCATAACACATACAATTTCATTAACATATTTTATGCAACACATAACGAAGTGAACTAATCATAATGACACGTCAATCCGGGTAACTCGCTTGGATTTTTGGTTAGAACAGACGTCGGCAAAACACCTTTCTAACTCGAACCTCAAACTAGTTGACCGGTCGCTCGAGGGCAAGATGCACCATCCTAAAAATCCAACCTCCATACCCAAATACCACGTAGCATACAAATGTCAAGTTATCTCCAAGATATTTCATGCTAACACACCAACACATGAATGTCACACATCAATGCAAACTCTCACGCAATGGATCAACCACTCCCATGGTTCCTAGGTATTTGAACTCAAAGCTTTGATACAAATCTGTTATGCCCTCAACTTCAGGGGTGTGATCCAACCTCGACAATCCAACCAAAAGAAGATTTTCTCAGTAAAAAGGGTTTAAATCTCAAAACCTCACCAACTCTTTGACTAAACCATTTGAAAAGAAAGGAATCAGATCCCTCAAGAAAGGATTTCATAACCTAAAAGAACCAAAAAAATGCTTCAGTAGGCTGACCGATAGATTGGTCTCTCACAGATTAAAACTATCGATAGCAGCGTTAGACCGATCGATAGACCAATCGATCGGTTCATCAATCAGTCCAACACTGGACCCTTTTTAAAAGAAAAATTTTCAATCCCAACCTTCTACACTTCAACCGTACTTCCATACAAGCCTCCCAAAGGATTGCACACACAAATCATAAAAGAAAAGATAGAGAAAACACTCCCAACCATCTCCAAACATCAAAGATCCAACGATTTCACACATAGAATCTAGTAAATGAGCAATAATAGACCCAAGCCAATGGCCGATAACCTCACATGCATACAGTTCAGGAGTACGTGTGGCCTTAGGGCCTTACAAGACGGTTATCAACTAACTCAAGTGAAAATTCATTGTATCAAGAATTACATCTATAAATATACATTTCTCGAAAAGATCTTTTCCTAAGAATGTAATTCTATCCAAAAAGTTCAAAACATGGTCTTGAGACAAAGAACATATGAATGATGCATGTGAATGAGCTGAGGCTCATAGGAAATAGAATAAATGTGAACAAATGCATGATATGCGAGAATTATCATGTGAATGATGCACAACATGTTTAAGCCAAAAATCAAATCCATCTTTCTAATAAATTTTCATTCACATAATTAGTTTTCTTTTATATACTGAAAACCAACACATACATTAATGAGCTCTTTAACCCCATCATCTCAAACCCACCCGGTTACCATGACTTCCCATTTCAATTCATTTCCTCCCATTTTCCCATAATACAACCATCATCA
>JAULJZ010016084.1:0-16069 GCA_032270985.1 Heliamphora pulchella | reverse complement strand
AAAGATAAGAATAAACCGAGGCATCCAAAATATGAATTTAACTTTAATTTGTGTGAATTTCGTTGTTTCTTTAGGAGGTAAAGAAGTCGACTTCTCTCTTCGAGTATGCCATCTTTTAATAAGGATACAAATTTTCCAGTCATGTTTCATTATTTACCAGTTTTTATTGTCTTCGTTAACAAGTGGAGCATAAATAATAATTGTTTTTTTCTCCCCGACTTGCCCTGCTCTGTGCCTTAATATATAAATTAAATATCTTTGTATTTATAAAAATACATATACAAATTTTAATTTTTTAATTATATATTTTTTATTATTTTAGTTTTAATATTTTCTCAATTGGTATTTCTCTTTTACCATATTATTTCTAACTTTCATTAGTATTATTACCTTTATGATTTACTAATTATTCCTGATATATTTTTATCTCTACTATTTTTTCAATTATTTTTATCATAATAAAATAAGAGACGTGGATAGAGTTGGAGATTGAACTGTTGTCAACCCAAAAAATCTTGAACCGAGATTACACAAATACTAATAAAAAATAATAAAATCAGGCACACATACACAAGAAGAATGACACAAATTTTATGTAGTTTGGCAAATCGCGGCTATGTATATGGGTTTCACACTTTTCACTAATTTTTAAAAGAGAGGACGATTACAATTATCAATGACTTGTTAGCTAGGGTTTCACATAAAAGTCCCATATATTGGAGATAAAACAAAAGACATAAAAGAGGTTAAAACGCACGTCCTGTAACTGTGCATCGTTCGGACATACTTGACCACTATTTGGACGCTCAACTCCAACATCCTTCTCACAACCAGAAAAAGACCTGTGGGCTCTTTCTCATTTTTGGTTGTGCGACAAACCAGGTTTGTTAGCTTGCTGGCCCAGATTTGATTTGGGTGCTAGTCATGACTCAAACTGGATTTGAAAATAGATTCAAAATTTAGAGTCGCCACCTGAATTTTTTGTTTTGGTGTATCAAGCCATCATTTTCTGACAAAACTTACCAGTAAACTTATCTATTTTAGGAAAAGCTTTGAAGTTTGAGTTTTGAAATGTACATGTGAATTCCATTTTGGTCTTTGAAAACAAATTTAGGTTTGGGGGTTATTGTTATGAGTTAGGAAGGTGTTTAACATTCGACTACATCCTTTCGATACTTTTGTATATTTAGCTTATTTTTTAATGGATCCACCTCATTCTTTTAATAGATATTGTATAAAAGGATGAATAATTGTACTATTTAAAAATATAGCATACACAACTGTACACTCCCTAAAAGATAAATTAATGCGTAGTTATGGATATAACTGCATTGTCTGAAAATTGAGAAATGCACAGTTATGGGTAGAAATGCATTATCTAAAAATAGAGAGATGTGCAGTTTGTGGATAACACAAAAGATGTTGTCAAGATATTAATAGTTCATGGAATATTGACAATACTATGCCATTGAACCTAACTGATTGGCTGCCTACTTATTTGTAAATAGAATCAGGCCTAATGTCGTTCAAATGAGATAAGACTTGAAAGAGGATTGATTTATTTTGGTCGTGACCGAGATGTGAAATTGTTGCACATGTATCTATACAAGGCATTAGGTCATATGTAATTTGTGAAAAGAAGCTTGGAAATGGGTTGTTTTTGTACGATAGCCCAGATTTAAGGTGCTTTTGAAAAGCTTTGAAAACTTGTTATTTTAAAGAATCTTGATCATTTTTTCTCTATTTGTTTGACTCAGACCCAAGCCATGAAGTCGTACAGAAATGTGATAATGAAAAACAAACTTTAAAGGGTGAAAGTATTGTTAAACTTGATTAGAAGTTGTACCCCCGGTGACCTAGACATTGTCCTGCTCTTGGGTCTGGGTGTACAACCCTAAATAAGGGGTAGGGCTTTAATCTTTACAAAATGAGAAGATAGAGGAAGGTGTGTTGTGTTCTAAAGTTAGGAAAAAGGTGATTACCTTTGTAGCAAAACTTTAGATAATACTTAGATAAAAATATCTAGGTTGGTGGATTGTCTGAATTCGTTTAGAGCTTTGGCTAAGACTTGACAATATTTGAATTGGTAGGAAGAAGGGATATTGGCAGAACTTCGATGAGAGAATAGATCACTGACCTCGGTGGATTGACGGAATGTCGACAGGATTTCGATTAGAGAATGAACACATCGACGTTGGTGGAACGACATAATGTCGGTAGGACTTCACCTAGAGAATAGATCATCGGCATCAGTGGATCAAAGAAATGCCGATTGGATTTTAGCTAGAGAATGGACATGACGGTGTCAGTGGATCAATATAATGCCGATAGGGATTTGTTAGGGCAATCGGGATGCGTCGAATGCCAGATCAAGGATCTAAGGGCATGACAGCATCGGAGAAACTCTAGGGAAGTATAAACCCATATGTGTATAGAAGGAGTGGAGAGAGGTGTCCCTAATTCAAAGAGGGGACTCTTCTATTTATAGGAGGGTGTGACGTAGTTGAAGATGAACCACATAACTCCTCACGCATCTTCGGTTGTGCGAGAGGCTTCAGATGATGTGTTACTTTTTAGAGGTTTGACAGTTGTTGCTCATTTTAGTTATTTAAAAGAGGCTGACTTTTGGTGACAAAAATGTAATCGAAGGTTATTACCTTGTAGTTGATAAATTTCTGTTTGTATGGGAGTGCCTGGATGAAAGGATGTTTCTTGACTTCGGGATGGAGTCGGCAAAGAATGGGCAGATATTACTATGGAATTTTGACAAATTTCTTGGTGAAGAGGGATACAACCTGGGATGTTCTAATGGCTTAGGAATAGCTATGTCATTGGCTTTATCCATTTCCTTCTCGGGTCCTATGGTTGGAATCCAATTCTTGAAGATAAGAGGCTCCTCGATCGTGTGCCAGATGATATTAGATTTTGCTGCAATTTGGCATGCTTTGATACTTGTGTGTGATGAGTATGAAGGGGTGACCTCTTTCTTAAAAACTAGAGTCAACGAGTATTTTCTAATACTGGGTATAGTGAGAGGTGTAGCCTAAAAGGTGGTCAAAACAACCTTCTTAGCCCGCATTGAAGTCATATTTGACATATAGTTGGTTGTTCTAAGCAAAATGATATACTTACAGTGTTTGTTCAGAGTTGAATCGGTCTTCATGCAAAAACGTTTCATTTCACACATGGATTCAAAAGGTGGTCAACACAGCTCTTTGGGTTGGACTTTGGGCAAAGTCGATGTAAATTTGGTCATTCTAGGTATGACAGGCCAAACGGTATGTCCATGAGACTTGAGGAAGTCCCTCATTGAAGAAATTAATATTTCATGCAACAACGGCATCCCGATGGCTATAAAGTGATCGAGAGAACTTTTTAATCGAGGCAATGGGCAAAGTCGATGTAATGCTAGCCATTTTGAGTATGGTGGGCTAAACAGTATGTTCGTGAAACTTTGCGAAGGCCCTCGTGCAAGAAATTATCATTTCCTGCATAACCACGATTCAACAGTCAAAAGGTAGTCAAAATAGCTCTTCTGGTCGAGGCAATAGGCAAACTCAACAAAAAGTTATCCATTCTACATATAGTGGTCCAAACGGTATGTTCATGAGATTTTGGAAATGCCCACATGTAAGAAATTAGCATTTCATGTAATAACGACGGTTCGAAGGTCAAAAGGTGGTTGTGACAGCTCTTTTGAATGAGGTGGTAGCCAAAGTTGATGTAAAGTTAAATGGTATGTTCATGAAACTTTGGGAAGGCCCTCATGTAAGAAGTTATTATTTCATGTAATAACGACGATTCGGCAGTTAAAAGGTGGTTGAGATAGCTCTTTTAGTCGAGGCTATGGCAAAGTCGACGTGAAGTTATCCATTTAGATAAGATAAGCCAAATGGTATGTCCGTGAGACTTTGGTGTTGGGGATTAAAAAGCTATCAGTAATCCTACTCAAAATCAACCAAAAAAATGCACAATCCACGAAATAAGAACAAAGAGGAAAGAAAGAGAGGAAGAGACAATCACACAATCACACACGGAGGTTTACGTGGTTTAACAAGTCATGCATTACACACTTCCACTATATTCTTAAAAGTTACAAGGGAAGAGAGTTCTTGGGATAGATAATACAAAGAAATAACAAAAGAATAGAATAACTTGACGGCTGCCCAAACCCTAGGCAGCAATAATAGGGACGCCCTCGCATAGACCGCTTGAGCGGTCTATCGAACAGTATCGAGCGGTCAAGTTTGGCCCTTGGTATCACACCTGCAGACAGACCATCGCACCACTCGAGCGGTCTGTCCAAAAATCTTAGTTTTTTTTCATCCAACTCAACAATTCTACCACTTGAAGTAAAACTACTCCAAGTCCCGAGATATTCCAAAAAATTCACCAACACCATAAAAGATCCAACAAAACTAATCAAATTGATGTGACCCAATCTTTCATCTTCTATCCTTGAAGGCCAACTGAAGCCGAGCACTGCTTTAATTTGTCAATGTTGACCCCTTTTTTCAATATGTCGATTGGATTCTTCGCTCCATTGATCTTCTCAAGATTCAATTGACCACTGTCAAGTAGCGAGCGAATAAAATGATAACTCAACTATATGTGCTTCGTCCTGGAGTGAAACTCTAGGTTTTTAGCAAGCAAAAATGGCACTCTAACTGTCACTGAAAAGCATACATCTGTCAATTTTCTTACCCAACTCTTCCAAGAGACCCTGTACCCACACCGTCTTCTTTCCAACCTTTGTTACAGTAACATACTCTGCCTCTATAATAGAAAGTGCAACAATCTTCTATAGCTTTGAGGCCCAACTTATTGCTGTACCACCAAAGGTGTAGACAAACCCGGTGGTGCTCTTCCTATTGTTAATATCGTCGGTTAAATCAACATCTACATAGCCCTATAGTTTCAGCCCCGTCGTCGTGAAACACAAAGACGTCTCCGTAGTCCCCTTTAAGTACCTCAGAATTCACTTGACAGCATCCCAATGCTGCTTCCCTAGATTACTCATGTACCTGCTGACTACTCCCACTGAATGTGCGATATCTAGTCTTGTGCAGACCAAGACATATATCAGGCTACCAATAGCCGATGCATAGGGAACCTTACTCATGTGCTCTTGCTCCTACTCTGTCTTCGGAGACTGATCATTAGTTAGCTTGAAGTGGCTGGCTAAGGGAATACTCATAGGTTTTGCGCCGTTCATGTTAAACCTGTTAAGTACCTTCTTCATATACTTTGCATGTAAGAGTCTAAAGGTCCCTTCAGTTCTATCTCTGATGATCCTCATCCTAAGGATTTGCTTAGCAGCTCCTAAATCCTTCATAGTAAATTGCTTTGATAGCTTATTTTTAGCTTATTGATTTCTTCGGGGCACAGCCCAGCAATAAGCACATCATCCACACACAACAACATGATGTGGATGACATAGGAACTGTCAAAGCTCTCGACATAGAAAAAATGGTCTGCCTCAAATCTAGTGAACTCGGTACTCTACATGAAGCTATCAAACTTCTTGTACCACTTCCTTGGAGCCTATTTAAGACTATACAGACTCTTACTCAGCTTACATACCATGTCTTCTTTACCCTGTACTGCAAACTCTTCAGGTTAACGCATATAGATATCTTCTTTCAGATCGTCGTGAAGGAACGCAATCTTAACATCCAACTGCACAAGATACAAGTCTTCTGCAACTATAATTCCTAGCATTATTTCCATTATTGTCAACTTCACATCCAGGGAGTAGATTTCAGTGAAGTAACTCCTTTCTCCTGTTGAAATTTCTTCTACTGAAATTCCTTGACAACTATTTTTTCCTTATAGCGCCTGATGCCGTCGTGTTCTTCCTTCACTCTGTAGATCTATTTGTTATGTAGGGCCTTCTTTCCAGCTGGTAATCTTGTCAGCTTCCATATCTAGTTTGTCAGCAAGGAATCCATCTGATCATTCATTGCTAACTCCCATTTCATTGAATTCTCAGTTTGCAAGACCTCTTTATAACTCTTTGGCTCACCACTGTCAGTAAGCTAGATATGGAACAAAGATGGTGAAAACCGTTTTGGTGGTTTGATGCTCTTGGAAGACCTCTTGACTACCGTCACTAGCGTACTGTGCTCCAGCTATGGATTCACATGTTCCTTGTCTTCCTCATCTCTATTATGTTTGGCTCTCTCATAAATATCATCCAAGTCAATGAACTCAAATTTCTTCATCTTTGGCATTACATTGTCTGTCACTGCCTTTAACCTATCTTTGTACAACATCTGTTCATTGAAAATCACATTCCTGCTTTTGATGATTTTTTGGTTTTGATTATCCCAAAATTAGTAGCTAAACTCATCATCACCGTAGTCAATAAAGTAACACATTTTAGATTTTGGTTGCAACTTACTCCTAGCATCAGCATCTATGTGAACGTATGAAGTGCAACAAAAAGACTTTTGGAAAAGATAAGTTTACCTCCTTTCTGCCCCATACTTCCTTTGAAATTTCGAAACCCAAAGGCACAGATGGTTCGCGATTTAGTAGATAAGCTGCTGTGTTCACTACATTAGCCCAAAAACACTCAAGAAGCCCGGATTGCAATCTCATGCTTTTAGCCTGCTTATTTAGAGTCCTGTTCATCTATTCAGCCACGTTGTTCTGTTGTGGCGTTCCTAGAATGGTCTTCTCTCACATTAGCTGCATGGAATTCTTTGAATCTACCGTTTATGCATTCACCTCTATTGTCTGACCTCAAACACTATAGTTTCAAACCAGTCTCAGTTTTAAATCTTTCCACTTCGTAAACACTTTAAACTTGTCAGACTTGTTCTTCAGAAAGTAAACATATACCTTCCTGCTTGAATCGTCAATAAATGTGACATAGTACCATGAGCCTCCAAGAGATGCAGCTGGGGAAGGCCCTCACAAGTCTGTGTGCACCAACTCTAATATATCTGACTTTGGTGTCTTATCGCCTTTCAAAAAACTGACCTTTCTTTGCTTCTCAAAAATGCAGCCCTTACACAAATCAAATTCTACAGACTTTAAACCTGTCAATTTACTTTTTGACTATAGAATCTTCATCCTTTTTTCACTCATATGTCTCAACCTCTGATGCCAAAGGCTTGTGTCTGACCCACCATCTGCTACTACTGCCAGGTCCCTTGTACTGGAGGCCATGAACAAGGTGGTTGTCTTTGTTTCCCGAGCCACTATCGTGGCTCCCTTTGTGACCTTCCATGTGCCACTAACAAAAGTCACTGAATGTTCTTCATTATCCAGCTGCCCGACGAAAATTAAGTTTCTCATTAATTTAAGTACATGCCGTAACTTGTGTATCTTCCACACTGAACCATTCGACACTCTAATTCTGACATCGCCTATACCCATGATATCCAACCCCTCCCTGTCTACCAAATATACCTTGCCAAAATCACTGGCCACATATTTCTTGATGATTTCCTAGTGTGCAGTAGTGTGAAAAGAAGTCCCTGAATCCAATACCTAGGAATCAATAGGGTTGTCCACTGACAGGAGTAGAGCATTCTATACATTCTCTATCACAACATTGGCCGACTCACCGTCTGCCTTCTTCTTTTGCTCCCTACAATTTTTCTTTATGTGGCTGATCTTGCCATAACCCTAGCATTCAGGTTGCCGTCCCGACTTGAACTTGCTTCTACCCCTTCTGAATTTTGACATGTCTTAGTTCTGATTTCTGTCAGTACCTCTACCTCGTGCTTCAACATTCAATGCCATACTGACTTTAGACCCAGAGCTGAACACCTCACCCGAATCCCTCATGTGAACCTCCTTACTCAATATTAGATCTCTGGCATCGTCATACTTCAGTTTGTTCTTCCCGACAGAGTTACTTACTTCCATTCTCATTACCTCCTAACTGTTTGGCATTGAGACCAACACAATCAAAGCCTTGATTTCATCATCAAAGTTGATCTCAATCAAAGACAACTGATTCATTATAGTGTTAAACTCGTTCAGATGTTGTGCAACCGGTGTACCCTCAGCCATCTTAAGATTAAATAATTTCTTTATAAGATGTACTTTATTATTGGCGGATGGTTTCTTATATATACTTAATAATGCCGCTATCATATCAACCGTAATCTTTTCCTTGATTACGTTGTGGTCCACTAATTGGGACAACGTCAATCGGATGACTCCCAGCACCTGTCTGTCAAGCAAAGCCTATTCCTCATCCTTCATGCCCTTAAGTTTGGAACCTTGGAACGATAAGTGCAACTTTTTCCGTATAAATAATCTTCTATCTGCATCCTTCAATAACCGAAGTTCTAACCATCGAACTCCTCGATTCCTGTCGATCTACCTTGTTCTTCCATGTG
The DNA here is from genome assembly GCA_032270985.1 of Heliamphora pulchella. Lineage (NCBI taxonomy): Eukaryota > Viridiplantae > Streptophyta > Magnoliopsida > Ericales > Sarraceniaceae > Heliamphora > Heliamphora pulchella. The sequence continues at coordinate 7,709 of JAULJZ010016084.1, read as the reverse complement.
TGTTCTTCAACTCTTCTTACCTGGAGCTCTAATACCAGTTGTTGGGATTTAGAAAGTTATCACTAATCCCACCCAAGATCAACCAAAGAACGCACAATCTACGTAATAAGAACAAAGAGAAAAGAAAAAGAAGAAGGAAAAAATATCACAATCATACACTGAGGTTTACATGATTCGGCAAGTCATACATACGCGTACGGGATCACACACTTCTACTATATTCTTGAAAGTTACAAGGGAAGAGAGTTCTTGGGAAAGAGAATACAAAAGAATCGAATAACTTGACAGTTGCCCAAAACCTAAGTATCTATAAAAGGCACGCCCTCGCACAGACCACTCGACCGGTCTATCAAGTAGTGTCGAGCGGTCAAGTTAGGCCCTCAGTAACTAGCCTATACACAGACCACGAGTTGTCTATTCACAGTTCGAGTGATCTGCCCAAAAAACTTGATTTTTCTTCATCAAACTCAACATTTGTGAAGGTTCTCATGCAAGAAATTATAATTTCATGTAATAATAGCTGACTTTTGACTAAATAGAGGGAGAAAATGAGAGAGAGGATGGGGAGAAAAAGGGTATTGTGAACCCATAGGCTCTCTAAAAAATGTGGGGCAAAAACTGGTGTCAACAATCCTTTTTGCCTTATTTCGTCCAAATAACCCTCAAACCCTATCCGAATGCTTTTCTATAATAGGCTCACTGCCTAGCACCATTTGGGAAAAATTCACGTTCATCTAGAAGTTCCTCTCTGGTGAGAAGTCTTCACATCTCAACAATCTTTAACTTGAATCCGCTCTAAGCGTTCCGATTGTGGAATTTTTATCGGGTTGTAAAGAGAATTCATCTTTTTTTATTTCAAAGATCTTACAAAGGAAAATAAAACCTTAAAACAAAAAATTTGAAAACCCTTTATGTTTGGAAAATAGAGTCGCCACTTGATTCTTAAGAAAAACTAAGAAAAACAAAATAAGTCATTGGTCATTTGTTACTTTTAAAAATGAGTTTAGGAGTTAAGGTACGAAACGAGAAAGGTGTTAAGCACTCTATTTCACCCAACTATTAGGTTGGCCTATACCAATAAACATTGGTTCTTTTTTTTTTTTTATAATTTCTCAAATGCATGCAAATACAGAATTCAATGGGTTAAAGAGAGAACATCTGAAATCAAATACAGAAAATATATAACTATGTAATACTAGCATGTTTAAAAGAAAACAAACACAAATATGCCAGAAGAAGAAAATGCTAATGAAAACACTAAGAATGCTGGAACTTATTCTAAGAGAATAAACTAGAAACAACAGAATACTAGAAATCTCAAAAATAAGCAACTGGAATTAAACAATGTTTGCGGCCATGTGTAATAATCTCACAGTCGCAAACATTCTTGAGCTCAAAGTTAGAGGCCGTGAGTAGCAATGTCACGGACGTAAACATATTAGTGCACCTAACTTGCGGTCGCTACATTAAAAGTTACGATCGCAACATCAGAAAACAAGTTTTTTATTGAATTTTAAATTACAGTGAGTTGGGTGCGAGTATGCAATGTGTGAGATAATATTATGATTTAGCACACTGTTTTTTTAACGAAACAGAAATAGTAACAGTTTTAACCCAAAATTGAAAACGCACAATTAGCGAATTAAGATAGCAAACTAAATCTAATTCCAACCTTTGCACAGGAGATAGAAGGTGTGGAAGGAAAATTGTCAAAATTCTACTAATATATACTTATAAAAAGAACGATTCGGGCATGACCTCAGTGTAGAAACGGTGTACTCGCTCATTAGTCTTTCAATCACTGGGAAAGACTCGGTACTTCAAAAACGTTGTGAAAGGTCGGAGGCGAAGTATATACGTTGAGTAAACAATTCGACAGAATTTTGGTACCTCTAACTCTCTTTCCTCCCCCTAATCACCCAAAAAAGGTATGAATTTATAGATAAACGTCCTAAGGTGATGTCCTCTGGTATGCTAATGCGTGTCGAAAATAGAAGTTTTCATTGTCATACACCAAAGTTCGCAGTCGCAATGAATGAAGTTCGCGGTCGCTACAACGAATATCACGGTCGCAAGATATTTTAGGTTTTATGAAGAGAAGTTTGTGGTCACTGCAACGAACCGCAACCTTTTTTGGATTCAAAGATCGCGATTGTTTGAAATAAAAGTTGTGTCCTGAATGTTTATAGGGGTTTTCTGGTGTATGATCCAATATCTCTCCTTGGTGATCAGTTGAAGGCCTTCCTTGTACCATTTTTCTTACTTTTCATCATTGAATTCACCTAGATAAACCTAAGATCTAACTTGGTTAAATTAAGGTAACCACAGTTGCCCTATTTTAACATAACTTGCACAGCAATATGTGATGCGAGTGAATGTCAAAACTTTAGAGACGATCCCCTTTCACTAAGCCATCGATCTTAGGTTACCAGACACAAGCACATACATGAAAGTAGTCGTAGCCGAATTTTCATCGAGCTGCCTATGTACCCCTTTGCAAGAGATTAGACCAAAATGTAATTCCGATGCAATATAACAAATGTAAATAGTTATGAGATGCACAATACAAACAAATAAGACATTTAAGAACCAAATCAAGATCATAAACAAGTCAAAGGGGGAAACACAAACTCTTAAGGTTGGGTCAAGACCCGAAGAGAGTCATAACAAACTCTTAAAGGTTGGGTTAAGACCTAAAAAAATTATGGAAAAGAAATGAGTTTTAAAGGTTGAGTCAAAACCTTAAAAAGTCATTTTAAGAAAAAACATAAATTTAAAGGTCGAGCCAAGATCTAAAAATTTAGTTTAAAAAATAAAAATAAAAATAAATTCTTAAAGGTTGAGTCAAAACCTTAAAAAGTCATTTAAGGAGAAAGCACAAATTCAAACCTCGAGTCAAGACTTAAAAGTTTTAGCTTAAAGAACGGAATAAAAATGAATTTTCAAATGTCGAGCCAAGACCCTAAAAAGTCATTTTTAAAGAGAAAGATATGGAAAAATCCTTTTTAAGTTTGAAAGCCACAGGAGGAAGCCCAAAAGGACACAACCCACAAACTTTGTTTGGGGACAAAGTTTGCAGTGAGGTTCAAACTTCGCAGGCATGATGTGACGTTTGGTGTAGTTTGCGGTCGTGAGCAATCTCCTGGGTTAAAGTTCGCGATCGAAATGTGCTAATTCAAATTATTTGCGGTTGCGAGCTTCAAAGCTTGTTACTGCCACATGGAAATTTGCAAAGTTTACGACCGTAAGAATCTAAGGCCCTATAAAGCCCTCAGTTTTGTGAGAATAGTTTCACATTTCTTTTGCCAACTTCCCAGTTCTCTCTCTCTCTCCCAAACTCTCTCTCTCTCTCTCTCTCTCTCTCGGGTTTTCCATTCTTTCCTTCGAGGTTTGCGACGTTGTGTTGAGTTTTTGCTATATTTTGTGGATTTCACCTTACTATTCCTTTTCTTTTTGTTCATAGCAGGTTGCGGATGGGATGATGATGATTTGGGGGCACAATAGGGCCCTATTGCCATAGGTAGTACTTTCATAGGCGCTATCGACAATACGGGCCTTATAAATCCCCCAGCCCTTTGTTCCTCCCCAGGGTAGTCTGGATGTCATGGATGCACTGGTGGCGGAGGTGGAGCGAGCGGTAGAGCAGGTGGCAGCAGAGGCCGAGGCAAAGCGATATCTTAACCCTCATGCTAGCAAGGATCTTCTTGCCCCATTTGACCCTACCACTTATGCCCTAGTGCGTCATCGCATGGATGCTCACAAATGTAGATGTACACACCAAAGGATGAGGTTGTAGCTCCTGAGATCCTTCTTTGATACCTCGATGTCCATCTTTTTATTCGCAATTATGCGGTAAGTCCTCTTTTCAAGTTATTTGCTCGTAGGATTGATCTTGATTTGCTTGAAACTTGATTAAGATATGGAAAGTGTGTATATTTGCAACTAATACCCTCAATCGACCTACCATGAAAGCATGCATGTTTTAAAACGAACCAAACGAACACTTTCCCCAGTTTGAGGTTTAACTTCTTATGTCATTGATACTTGACTTTTCATATTCTGAGCATATTTATGTCTTTTCATACTTCAGACTTAGCCACCTTTAACTTATTCCAAGGAACCTTTTGCGCACCACTCCGACTTAGCTTTCATAATCGAGACATGTTTTATGTAACCTAGGACTTGAACACAAAACCTAGACATGACCTAGTAGACACTTCTCTTATCACTAGGGTCTCAGAATCTAGACACGTCTCATGTATCTTAGGGTTTGAACACGGGACCTAGGTAACACTTAGTGTGTCACTAGTGTTTTGGAAACCTAGACACGTCTCACGCATCTTAGAGTTTATACACGGGAACTAAGAAACGTCTCACATCTTAGGGTTTGAAACACGAGACTGAGGTGACACTTTGCATATCACTAGGGCTGAGGAACCAAAACTTGTTTCACGCATCTTAGGGTTTGAACACGAGACCTAGGAGACACTTTGTGTGTCACTAGGGTTTTGAAAACCTAGACACATCTCACGTATCTTTGGGTTTAAACACAGATACCTAGACGACGTCTCATGTCTTACTAGGGTTTGGAGGATTTAGACATGTCTCACACATCTTAGAGTTTGAACACGTGACCTAAGAAACACTTTGCATATCACTAGGGTTTTGGAAACATAGACAAGTCTCAAACATCTTAGAGTTTGAATATGGGACCTAGACGACGTCTCACGTTTTACTAGGTTTAGAGAACCTAGATTGATCTCACGTATCACTAGGGTTTGGGAACCTAGACACTTCTCACACATCTTACGATTTGGAACACGGTACCTTGGTGACGTCTCACGTCTTACTAGGGTTTGGAGAACCTTCTTTATTTACTTTTCCTTTTTCTTTTCCAATTATTCTGCATGTTCTAATAGCTTCTTCCTTTTGTAGGCTGGGTCGCACATTTGTGATGTTGGTGGTTCAGGAAGGCCTTGGAGTGGTACCAGACTCTTCCTACTTAAAGCCACATTCTAGTCAATGGTGTTGGTTTTGACTGATTTATCCAACTGTTGGACTCCACCAGCAATGACAGGTGCAGATGATAGTTTTAGCAGAGTAGTGGTGGGATACCACTAACACCTTCTATTTTACATCTTTCAAGGCAACATTGACACCACTTGATTTCTCCTTGCTTACTAGCATTCACGTCGGCGGGGAGCCTTTGTTCCATTTGATTTGGATATTCAGTTGAGTCCCGAGGCATTGATGTACTTCTTGGGTGTTGTCCCTCCTGTGACGGATACTGGCCGGGTTCGGTACCTTGGGCTTTATGATTACTTTCGATTCTTTTAGTGTACCGATCCCCGTTATTAGTGTGGTTGCATGGGCTTACTTGCTTTACATATTTAACATCTCTTTATTTGCGAACAAGGTGAAAATGATCCATCTGCACTATTTAGGGGCTGTGCTATTTGGATCAAATCAGGATGTACGACTAGCGGCGCTACTTTAGCCACACTGTACGGCTTCATGAAGGTAGTTATGCGAATCCGAGAGGAGATGAGCATGATAGAGTATCGAAGGCTCTTGGAGGTAAACCAACTTGTTCTTTTTATTCATTTTTGTACTTCATTTGAATAGACTTGTATTCCTGGCTTACATATCCTGGTGAACACATACTCGAACTCCTTAATCATTCCTTAGGGTGTACGGTGGACGAGGACATTCAGGGGAAGGAAGGCAAGGGGAAGGTTTTGGACAATTTTCATCTCTTTCTAGATAGGCTGACCCCAGAGCAAATACAACTTCTTTCTCCTTCTTTCTTTCCCCTTTTTTCTCTTTTATTTTGTTGTCACATACTTTTCAAATATTGATTGCTAACAAGATGTCACCTTTTTAGGTGAAGATGTTTGGAGGGGTATGAAGAAGCGGGTAGGCGTAAATTTGATACGCAGTTGTGCAATGAACCGAATCCTATTGGAGGGACCGTTCTATAGGGAGTGGTACTTGGGTGAGTGGGTGTTTCATCAGTCTTTGGGCTATAACCACTTTCAGATCCTAAAGTCACCTTCTGCTAGGATACGTCACATAGATACCATGAGCAGATGACAGCTTTAGTAGAGCGGTGGTAGGATACCACTAACACCTTCTATTTCACGTCCCTCAAGGCGACATTGACACCACTTGATTTCTCTTTGCTTACTGGCATTCACATCGATGGGGAGCTTGTCTCCCATTTGATTTGGATATTTACCTGAGTCCTGAGGCATTAATATACTTCCTAGGTGTTATCCCTCCTATGATTGATACTGACCGGGTTCGGCACTCTGGGATTTATGATCACTTTCGATTCTTCCAGTGTACCGATCCCCGTCATTTGCGTGGTTTCCTCGACTTACTTGCTTTACATATTTAGCATCTCTTTATTTGTGAAAAAGGAGAAAATGGTTTATCTGCACTATATAGGGGCCGTGCTACATGGATCAGATTGGGATGTACGACTGGATTGACGCTGCTTTAGCCAAACTGTACAACTTTATGAAGGTAGTTACGCTGATTCGAGTGGAGATGAGCATGATAGAGTACTGAAAGATCTTTGAGGTAAACCAACTTGTTCTTTTTATTCATTTTCTACTTCATTTGAATAGACTTGTATTCTCGGCTTACATATCCTGGCGAGCACATACCCAGACTCCCTAGTCATTCCTTAGGGTGCACGGTGGACGTGGACATCCAGGGGAAGGAAGGCAGGGGGAAGGTTGTGGAGAATTTTCATCTATCTTTGAATAGCCTGACCCTAGAGCATATAGAACTTCTTTCTCCTTCTTTCTTTCACTTTTTTTTCTTTTTTTGTTATATACTTTTCTTATATTGATTGCTAACAAGATGTCACCTTTTAAGGTGAACTAAGATGCTTGGAGGGGTATGAAGAAGCGAGCAGGCGCTGTAATGTCCCGGTACCTATTTATTTTGTTCTTTCATGTTTTCGGTTAAGAGAAGGGACCGAATTAAGTTTAGGCGCGGGAGTTATAAAAATTTTGTTCGTTAACGGTTGAATTAATAATATGTAAAAGTGAAATTGAGATACATGATGATGAATGATATTGTTATGGTTGTGTTAATGGAGAGATTCAAGTATTAAAATGTGAGTAAAGTTGGAGGTTTGAGTTGAATTTTAAGAAAATTTTACAGAATTCAGTTTCAGGGGTCACCGCTTGAGCGGTGGTCTATCCATTCGAGCGGACTATCGGGGAATGTTTGGAATAATCTTGAACCTAGGAGAATTTTGGGGGTTCTTTTTCTATAAAACCCATGGCCCACGTGATAACTCGCCCCCATTTGTTTCTTCCATTCTTCTCTCATTCTCCTCTTCTCTTCTTCCTCTCCTAGTGAGAGAAACCCAAATCCCTCATGAAACCCTAACCTTTCACCATGGAAATTTAAGGGTTAAAGCTAGATTGAGAGCAACCGAGGATGAAAATCAAGCTTTGGAGCAAAGAGGTGAGAGATAGAGCATCAAGGAGCCAAGAATTCTTACAACCAAAACCTTAGGAGGGAGAAGTTGGAGTAACCTCAAGATTTGTGCAATTTGAGGTAGGATTTAGATTATCTCATATGTTTTATATTGATTTGGGTTGATATTTTGTTTATATGAGTAAAACCGAGTTGATTTCATGCTTGATTGACAAATTCATGGGTTTGTGTGTGGGTTGAGTTGGGTTTGA
>JAULJZ010016073.1:0-16069 GCA_032270985.1 Heliamphora pulchella | reverse complement strand
ATAATTACAAACTTTTTGATTGATTTGAACTTTCAATTTGAATGATTTGTTTTCCTTAGATAGTGTGATTTTGTCATTAAATATTATATTGCAGAAAATGAGAATATTTCTCAAAAATAGGTAAGAAGAAGATAATTACTATTTTTAATAATCTCATTTTTTTATTGTTTTATTTTTTCAATGAAACTCATATCTACCTTCAAGCTTATTTCAAGAAAAATTACTCATTTTTCAGTTTTCTTGAGTAATGGGTGAAATATTCTTTTTAGTCTCTGTGTACATTTCTTTCATTTTTATTTACATTTTATTGTTAATATTCTTATTTTCTGCAATTTAACTAGAATCTAAATAAAAATTTGTTCTCATTTTCTGATTAGTTTATATCTTTGTTTGACTTATGAGTGAAAAATTATCTTTCAGTTTTTCTCTTTACCTTCGATGTACGTTTTTTCATTTTTATTAACACTTTCTGCTAATGTTTTCATTTTTTGCAACAAATTAGAATCTGAATGAATATTTATTTTTATTTTTTCATTGCCGAAAGGTATATATGAGGCATTTCATCATCAATGGCGAAAAAGTGAGAATTAATTAATATTCGTTAAATAGCTTTGGATTCGAATTATGTTGCTTTGTTTCTAATAAAATATAGCTTCCAACCAACTAACCAAGATGTGAAAGATTCTTGAATACGATCAATTGCAACTAGTGTTGAATCCTATGTATTTTAAAATAGAAACCGAGTCAGTTTGCAAGCTTTGTGTTTCATGTCCAATGAAATCTTTCTTTTTTGCTCAAATTTTATCTTCTATTCTATTAGGATCCTATTTCTATTTGGTAGTTGTAATTTTTTGGATATGTATATTTGTATATATTGGCTTTGTAGAAATAAATCTGTCATATGGAGGGTATTTTAGGTACATTATTTTGAAATGAAACTTATTATAATATTAATTTTATAATATTAATTTTTAAATAGAATTTATCCATATATAAGTCACTAAATGAGAATTTGTAACTGAATTAGTCACTTTTTAATTAAGAGTATTATAGTTATTTTATACAAAAAGATCTTAAAGTGCTTTGGATGTTTATAAGCAACTTTTTTTTAGAAAAAGAAGTGAAAAAAAAACAGTAGCCTTTTTAGATATACCAAACAATATAGCCTAAAAATTGAGCTTTTTACCAAAAAGAAGAAAAAAACAGTTACCTTTTTGGATAACCCAAATGGGGGCTAATTAGGGCAAAAAAAGCTGGTTTTTATTCTTCTTATTTTTAATTAAAATGTTAAATTGAGTTCAAATAAAATTTATGGTAAATTACTTTTGAATTAAACTTTTTTAAACTTAGTTGATTGCGTGATGAGTTAATTTTTTTAAGTTAGATAATATTATTATTTTATATAGTTAATTATAACGATTATATATGATTGTCATTAGTAACAAATAAAGTATCGAATAGATGTATTATTATTTTTTAAAATAATATAGGAATTTTGATAGAGTACTATGAGAATTAATATTTTGATTTATTTTTTTTACCTTAATACTTTTTCAAAAATGGCTTATATATGATTTTTTTTTACATTTTTAGCCGATCAGCTTGGCATGATCAAATTTGTTTCATCTCATTTAATTTGTGGTACAAATAAAAAAACAAGATTATCTATTTCAAAATTCTTTTCTAATTAAAATTTATAAAATTTTATATAGAAATTGTTAAATTATATTTTAATTTTTTATGAAACTTTTACATGATTCGATGATTTTAGTTAAATTACGATATAGAGAAATAATGTTTTCAAAACAAAGAAACTCCATCTCTAATCTAAATGGCACGTGATACTTTGGTCCTAATTGGTGGCCTTGCCTATTTAATATTTTTGCTAGAAACGTTAAAAATTTAATATGTTTTATTTGGCAAAAAAATCAAAAAATTAAAAAATAAAATCAAAATACAAATTTTCAGAATATTCTATTTAAACTCTCACCACTTTTAAAATATAATAATACACATTCTTCATAACTTATTTACTACTATTATCAACTATATATAATAATTATTATTAAATATATAGAAGGGTAAAATTATCCAATTTAAATAAAAAGCAAAAAAGCTAGCTTTTTACCCAAACAACCAACTTGAAAAAAACTAGTTTAAAAACTAAGTTACCAAACAATCTATATTGAACCCAATTTTGCTTTTTGACTAAAAACGCAAAAATATTATTAAAAAAAACTAGTTTTTAAGTTAGTTGCCAATTAGGGCCTTAGTTTAGAATAATGAATTATTCGTTAATTTTATTTTATTCATTTAATTTTTAAACAAAAAATTTATCGTTTCATCAAATTATTATATGTTTTAAATTCATCCTAAAGAAATGAATCAGAAAAAAATACTTGATCAAAAAAATATATTAAAAAGATAAAATAAGTTAAAATAAACTAATAAAACAAATTTTAGATGGTTTATTTCCAACTTAAGTAAACCTTTTTTTTGTATTTTAATTAAAATTCTATATCTATTCAAAACAATAAAAAAAATCAAGTAAAAGATAAAAAAATCCAAATATAATAATAAGCAAGAAATTTTAAAATTATCCTAAACGGATTGTGATGGGGTTCAACCGAAAAGGAGGGTTGGCCCACAGCTCGGAGGCCAAGCCCAACAAGATGAATCAAGGCAGTTGGAGGACACGCCACGAAACTTAAAGTTCAGTTGGTCTGCTCTTTTAAGCTCGGTCAAAAGTATGTTGGAATTTTCGGACTAGGCAAAGGTACATTAAATGAGATGGGATAGCCAAGCTCAAAGCGCCAACGACAACACTGCCTTCGTACGTCTCCGCATCGAATGGCAGCTGACACGATACAAAGCAACTGCGTTGTACGTCGACGCCACAGAAGGTGTTGCAAACAGTTTTTGAAAGAAGCAAATGGGGTTTTCGCCAAAGACAGGTCTGAGAATCACCCCATTTCTGCTAAATCACGGGGCAGTCATTCTTGCTAGAGCCAAACACATGGAGTCACCTCTTTCTTGCTAAATCTCATATAAAAATACTATAAATACTGAACTAAAATACAGGGTACACAAACGCAATATCTTTTACCAAAACTCTGCTAAATTCTCTTTGTAACTTGCAGTATTCACCCTACCGTCGACTGATTTAAGTATCGGAGGGGCTTTTTATCAAAACATGTCGGCCAATCTCACCTCTGTTTCTTTATACAGAAGCGATCAAGTATACAAGCTCAAGTACCCGGGTATAGTTCTTTTCTTTTCCTCTACAACTAATCTCACCACCGTGGAATCACCTAGCACAGGTTGCAATAAAATTTGTTGAATCATCCCTCGATATTTTCATGCTTCAAAATTTTCGTACAGCTCAATATTTTTTAATACAATTAAGACAAAAAAGTATAGAATTTTTTTAAAAAATGTTAAGCCACTGAGATTACTTATATAATAATAAGTCGCCAAAATTAATTCGGTTAGGAGTATTTCTACTAGATTACGAGGCTTGTTAGTTAAAAATAGTTAGTGAGGGAGGACGGGAATTGACATGCACAGCTGCACGGCTGGAGTCCACGTGAACCTCAGTACGATATCACTAAGCCACTTGCTACCACCTTTTAGCCCGGCGTGGTTTCCCATACCTAGCTACGGTGGGCCAAGCTCCATGGGGACTGGACGAGGTCAAAAGAGTGAACTACGGAGGTCGGAAGCAAAGACTGAGGTCCAGTAAGAGGTAAGAGCTCAGCAACGGGAGCCAAGTGACACGTGTCAAGAGCTTCGTAAGCTAAGCGATGGGCCAGATACGTGGTTATCTGGACTCGTGATATGGTTATCAAGAGTTGGAAAAGTGTCGGTGGTAGTTGGACTAACCCTAGAACTTGAGTGTCAATGAGCATTGCCTTACCCTAAATAGGGCCTGAGGGGCAAGTGGACAAATTGGTATGGCAAAAGGAATGGGTCAATAAGCATGAAGGAATGATTATATTGATTAGTCGCATCAGGCACATTTAGCCAAAACAAAGGCAGAGAAATGATGGCCCTACCTGCTCGGGTTAGACCAACTAGACGGGTTGGGTATGTTCTACTCTATAAATAGCTAATAAATCAAAGGGCAAAGGTATGCATTCTCATTTCATTAGGCAGAAATTCTATCAATTTGTATTCACTCTACCCTCTCTAAACAAGTTCTAATTTGACCGTCGGAGGGTCCACCGGTATAAGCACCAGCGGGTATCTCGCTCCCTTCTTGTGTAGTCGGCGCACGTGGACTATACCTCGGATTATCCTAACCAGCATGGATGAAACACGTAGATCCCAATCTTAATCCTTTACAATTTGGCATCATTTGTGAAAAAACTATGAAGAACGCTTTCATGGCTAGCCGGGACAACCATGCATACGATGAACGAAGGGAACAACATCCTATGTCGCATACAGGAGCTTCACACTCAACAAACTGACCAAGGACCTACCAACAACAGAGACGACCAATGCATTCTGAGATTTATGTGCGAGGCTCAAGAGTGGACAGAAGAAGGGAAGATGCCCACCATGGAAGCTTCCACCACACCATATCGTCCCAATGGGACTATCCACCACAGTACTCCCTGCGGAGGGTGGTGGAATAGTACCAAGATGAGTTGGATAGATGTGATGGCGTGTTGGAAAGGCTCCAGTGCTAGCTACGAAAAACACGATTTCGCGCTGAAAAAAGGGATATGCCTGAAGAACACCTAGATCTCCCAATATCTAGGCAAGGTGTAGGAGCGCGTTTTGATCGGCCCCAGGCGAACCAAAGTGTAAGAAGAAACGATCCACCATGAGACCGTAGAAATGGTGTCCCAGATGGAAGTATCTCTAGATCAAAGAGAGAAAGGCCCGAGCAAACACAAGCTTGCAGTAACACCAACGCTCCCACAGGGAACCTGCAACCGAAACGTGTGCTCGGGAATAATGAAGAGAAGTAAGAACTCAAGTAGTGGCTACATCTCTAGCTCGAAGGCAGGCTCCAGCCACCTTTAGGAAGGTCGGCCAAGGATATGGCTAGAAGAACGCACAAACAGATCTCGGCCTCACCATTCACAAGGGTGGTGGATGGAGCGGAACCCCCTAGGAAGTTTCATTCACCAAACTTTCATCTTTATGACGGGAATACGTATCCTGTGGGACACATTATACACTTTAGACAGATGATGGCCCTCTAGAAGAGAAATGACGCTCTGATGTGTAGGGTTTTTCCTTCCATCCTGGGCGGGGTTGTCCTGAGGTGGTTTGATAAGCTCCTAGCTGGGTCTGTTGGAAACTAAAAATAGCTGGCCGAGCTATTCGTAACAAGATACATCACGAACAGCAGACAACCAAGGGAGATTGACTCGCAGCTCAATTTGAAGAAGCTGGACAATAAGTGCCTGAGGGCTTACGTTCGGTAGTACTGGAAAACCTTTAATGACATAGACGATTGCAATGAGACGCTCGTTGTAGCTTCATTCAAGCTCGGGCTAGAAAAGACTTACAAGTTAAGGCAGTCCCTCGTAAAGAGATTAGCCACCGGAATGGCCGAGCTCATGCAAAGAATAAAGCAGTATGCCATGGTCAAGGAGGACATGGGCGAAACAGTGCGGAGATACCGGCAAAAACGAGACCGTAGGAAGCCTGAACTGAGAAAAAGGAAAGCAAGAAGCCAAAGAAAAAGTTCGAGGAAGAGAAAAAAGTGAAAAAACCAAAGGCTAGCTATGCAATGGCCAATACGGTCTTCAAGGAGCCCATCTACAGGCTCCTCCCCCAAATCAAAATTGCTGTGGTTTGAGTGGCCGCCAAAAATGTTTGGGGACTCGAGCAAAAGGAATGACAAGGTACATTGTTCGTATTATAAGGATCATGGGCACATGACAGAGAACTGCAAGCAGTTTCAAATGTTTCTGAAGGATCAGGTCAAGGCAGGGAATCTCGTCTAGTTCATTAACAAAGAAAAGACGAGGGCCGAGCAACATGATGCAGCTTAGGCCGAGCAAGGTGTAGCCGTGGAGGAATTGGCTGGGGTCATAAGCGTCATACATGCGGCCCCCAGGTTGAGAACGACAAACGAGATCAGAACAGAACATCGAGACGCTGCGCACAGAAGGGAAGTAATGCAAACTCAACTTGGCCAGAGGGAGCCAAGCAAACGAAAAGAGCCAAGCAGCAAATATTCTGTCGGGAACGTAACCTTCACTAACTTAGATATGGAAGGGGTAGAACACCCATACAATAATGTGCTTGTGATTACACTCAGGATTGGTAGGTATGACGTAAAGCGAATCTTTGTAGATCATGGCAGCTTGACTAAAGTGATATATTCTGATCTCTTCTTCAAGTTGGGTCATAAGAGGGAGGAACTCGAGATGTTATACACTCTGTTGGTCAGATTCAATGGGCAACCCATCCGCCCTCTGGGGCGAATTACCCTCCCAGTCAGGGCGGAAACCCAGGTAAAAAACATTGAATTCTTGGTGGTAAACGCACCCTCCCCATACAACGCCATAATGGGAAGAGCATGGCTACACCAGTCGAAGGCCATCCCCTCGGCATATCATCAAGTCCTAAAATTTTCAACTGTAAGGAGGGTGGAGACAGTTAAAGGTGACCAGACTATGGCCAAACAATGCTTCATGCTCGCCATCAGAGGAAAGGCCGACCCGAGCACACATGATGAGCAAGTATGCATTATGGAACTACATGATAGACCCGCACTCGAAGACATGAGCTGGATCCTAGAAGACAAAGTTGTGGAGCCATTGAAAAAGGTCGTACTAAAGAAAGACGACTTAGAATGCTTCTTCCTACTCGGCTCGAATATGGCTGTGCAAAAAGAAGTTGAGCTAGTGGAGTTCTTAAAATCTAACATCGAAGTGTTCGCCTAGACACCCTACGAGATACCCAGCATAGATTCCGAGGTGATCCAACACGAGCTCAATGTAAATTCGGCGCACAAGCCAGTTGTACAGCACGGGAGAAGATCATCAGTGCAGCATTCGCAAGCCGTCTTGGACGAAGTTGAGAAGCTGCTTGAGGCAGATGCGATCAGGGAAGTGAAGTACCCAGTTTGGCTCTCCAATACGGTGGTAGTGAAAAAGAAGAACGGTAAAAGGAGAATTTGTGTGGATTTCACCGACCTCAACAAGTCTTGTCCCAAGGACTCTTTTTCTTTGCTTAAAATTGATCAGTTGGTGGATTCAACCGCGGGACATGGGGAAATGAGCTTCCTAGACGCATACATAGAGTATCATCAGATTGCCTTAAGATTGGCCGATTAGGAAAAGACCAGCTTTATCACCCCTCGGGGTTTATATTATTACAAGGTGATGCTGTTCGGCCTCAAGAATGCTAGGGCGACGTACCAAAGGTAGGTCACCTAAATGTTCCAATCCATGCTCGGATATAACATAGAAATCTACATTGATGATATGGTCATAAAGACGAAATAGCAAGACAGTCACATGGCCAACTTGAGGGCCACTTTCGAGGTGTTGAAGGCCTAGCAGCTTAAGCTAAACGCATCGAAGTGTGCCTTCAGGGTTAAGTCTGAAAAGTTCTTAGGAAATCTGGTGAGCCAAAGGGGCATCGAAGCCGACCCAGAAGTCCAAAAGTTGACTAGAATAGCCGCCGCGCTCAACTGATTTATCAGCAAATCTTCAGATAAGTGCAAACTTTTTTTCCAGTTGCTTAAAAAAGGAAACAATTTTGCATAGGAGGGAGGACTACGGCCAAGCACTCCAGGAATTAAAGAAGTATTTGACTACGGCCCCCCTCCTCTCTAAACCCTTCCCAAATGAAGAATTGTATATGTGTTTAAGTAATTTTGAGCATTCAGCTAGCTCGATTTTGTTACGGCTTGAGGAGTCCGAACAAAAGCCGATATACTATGTAAGTCATTCCTTTTTGGATGCAGAGATAAGATATCTCCCCTTAGAAAAGCTTGCTCTCGCATAGTGACGACCTCGAGAAAATTAGTCCACTATTTCCAAGCTCACAGAATAGTTGTCCTAACATCCCATCCGTTAAAAAGCCACCCTACGCAAGGCCGACTTCTCGGGAAAAGTGGCTAAATGGGCAGTGGAGCTTGGGGAATACGACATTCAATTCAAGCCAAGGATGGCTATCGAGGGGTATATTCTTGCAAATTTTGAGGCAGAGTTCTCCATTCAAGACATACCGATTAGCTCAGCCCCGAATACATTCGAGCCCGAGCAAAGGCGGGAAAGGGAGGCCAGCGGAGCAACAGAAATTGAAGAAGCAGAGGTACAGTAGAAGATGTACACGGATGGGTCATCAAACTAAAAGGGCTCTGAAGTAGGAGTGGTCCTCATTTCACCAGAAGGGGCCATCATCGAGCACTCTATTAGGCTGGGCTTCCCGGCCTCCAACAACGAAGCTGAATACGAAGCACTATTGGTTGGGCTTAGAAGCGCCGAGTTGCTCAAACTTAAGTGGTTTCAAATCTTTTGTGACTCTCACCTCGTAGTGAATCAACTCATAGGTCAGTACAATGCCCGAGAAGAAAGGATGGCGGCTTATCTATCCATAGCACTCAAGCTTCTAAAGAGCTTTGAATCAGTTCAAGTCGAGCAGATCAATAGGGAAGGGAATTTCCATGCAGACGCCTTGGCCATGCTAGCATGACCAATGAAACTCGGACTAAAAGGGGTTGTCAAAGTACAAGAGCAAGGGAAGCTGAGCATTGAGCTCAAGCTTAAACAGGTTTGTGTCATAGAGGAAGATCAAGGTCCGAGCTGGTGGACCCCATCATCAAGTTTTTGAAAGACGACCAACTCCCCGATGACAAAAAAGAGGACATAAGGTAAGGCATAAGGTCGCACGATTTTAGAAATGGTCCATACTTACTCTGTATACACCCGAACAAGGTCCAAGATTTCTTATATGAACCACATGACAGGATGTCTGGAAGCTACACTAGGGGAGATTAATGGCTCATCAAGCCATTACTCAGGGCTACTAGTGGCCCTATATGCAGAAGAAAGCCTAGATTTACTCTCAGAAATGCGAAAAGTGCCAAAAGTTTGCACCCTTGCATAGGCAGCCAGCAGAAGACCTCTACCCGATCACGAGCCCATGGCCATTCGCCCAGTGAGGACTCAATATTGTGGGGCCTCTACCTAAGGCGAAGAACAACAAGAAGTTTCTAATAGTGACTACAAACTACTTCTCCAAGTGGATTGCGGCCAAACCGCTGGCCAATATCAGAGACACGGACGCTAAAAATTTTGTATAGAAGAACATAGTTACTAGGTTCAGCATACCACGGGCTTTAGTAGTCGATAATGAAAAGCAGTTCGATAGCTCACTCTTCAGGTCGTTCTGCTCAAAGCTCGGGATAAAGAACTACTTCTCAACTCCATCGTTTTCCCAAAGCAATGGATAGGCTGAGATCTCCAAACAAAATTATCCTATTAGGCATCAAGAGAAGGTTGGAGAAGGCGAAAGAAAAGTTGGTGGATGAGCTCCCCTAAGTACTCTATACGTACCGATGACTCCTAGAAGATCAATAGGGAAAACCCCATTTATAATGGCTTACGGAGTGGAAACAATGAACCCTTTGGAGGTCGGACTACCTACCATCAGGACCGAAACATTTAAATCTGGGAATAACAGCCTCAATATCACATGGGACTTAGATTTAGGCAAAGAGAGGATGGACTGAGCTCTGGTCTAGCTAGCGGTCTACCACTAACAGCTCTCAAAGTTCTATAACAAGCGCGTCAACCCTAGGAACTTCCAGGTCGAAAAACTCGTCCTCAAAAGGTCATCCTTAACACCAAAGACCCCCTCGACAGCAAGCTCGGGCCAACCTGGGAGGGCCTATACAATGTTACATCAATTGTTGGGACATAAGCCTATCGTTTGGAGAATATGGATGGAAAGCTGTATGACTTAGATTGAGGAGTTTTGAAAAATAGCCAAGAATATGAGAATTCAAAGAATGTTTAGAAAAAAATAATCTTTTTAACACTTTGAAAATCAAATTTTGAAAACTCCTTCTGTTGAAAATAGAATCGCCACTTAGTTTTTGAGAAAAACTAAGAAAAGCAAATTGGCTACTGATCTTCAAAATGTTTGTGAGACCGGGACCCGTCTCTTTTCGAGACTTATATGTAAATGATGTGTTTTGCATACATATAATCGTTTGAGCATGGGGGTTCGTTCCCGGGATTGTAGAGAGTTACCGTACGAATTTCAAAATAAAAAAAAAAAAAGATATTTTAGAGGCCTATAAATATCGGAACTTAGATATTTTCTAAATAGATATTTTGAAAACTTAACTTCTAAGTTTTTTCCAATTTTTTCTCTGCCTTCTCTCTAATTTCTCGGGGGCCCGGGGCTTGATTTTTGATGGACCATCTGCTGATTCTTAGTATCGGCATCGAGGACTTCACATCCATCCAATCAAAATTTAATTTCGACGAAGCTCGAATTTGCATGTTGATCGAGACGTCGAGTTTTTGACCCAACGAGGTAGAATTTCAGATTCTACTGTTGTATGAGGGATATATATGTAATCTTATATTGTTTCACCGTTTAAAAACGCATGAAAAGATGATTTGTGTTTTAGATCCGATTTGGGGTTAAAACCGTTCTTCGGCGTTTGATTGGATGAAATCCAAAAATGGGTGTTCCTTTTGAGATTTTATGATAGTGTTGAGCTCGGGTATGCTTCTAGGTATCAAAAGGGGTGTTATTTAGGCTTGATTTGAGGTTTGAAATCCAAAATCGTAGCTCAAAACGTGATCTGGGCTGGTTCAGTCGACAAAACCTATGAGTTTAGTCGACTGGATCATCATGTGGGAGGTTCAGTCGACTAGACCTGGTAGGTCAGTCGACTGAAATGGCTTCTATTTTGGTTCCCTCATTCCAGTGTGTTTTTTAGTCAACTGTAGGGTGAGTCCAATCGACTAAACCTGCCTGTTTTTGGAAAATGATGTGTTTTGGTTAAAGTTTTCCTCGTGTAATGTCTATCCGAGGTTTTTTATGAGATTCTGTGATTTCAAAAAAGGTTATCGAAAGTTTTTAAAAGATGGTTTGAAAACGGAGTTTTGGGAAAAAGTTTTGATGGAAATATGTGTTTACATGTTTTGGTTTGATCTCTATGGTTCTTGGATTGGATCACATATATATACATATGTTGTATATCTGCTTTGTGGATTAGTTTTGAAATTTTATCCATAGATGTACCGGGACAATGGGTTTGTAAGTGGGCTTCCATTACTCCTTCGTGAAAGTACAGAAACGTGTGCATAGTAGGTACCTACGTGCCTTCGGGTTAGTCCCCGTAAACGAGGTGGTTGGGTGCTTAGTGCCCTCGGGCTATGGTCCCGTAAACTAAGTGGTTATCAGGTGCTTAGTGCCTTCGGGTGAAGTCCCGTAAACTAAGCGGTTATCAGGTGCTTAGTGCCTTCGGGGGCAGTCCCGTAAACTAAGTTTTACATTGTCGTAACTCCGTATAGAACTTGTCATTATCTAGCTGATCTTCAGTGGTTCAGGACTAGGATAATGGGCAGGAGTCTATAGCGGTTACCTTGTCTGGTATGGCAGAGTCGATACATAGGATCTCATTTATCTTGTCTCCTCTATTGATTGTTGTCCCGAGTGGAGAATGTTGTTTTATTGCTTTTCTTTAACTGTGGCATGATAACTCTCAGGTTTATATGAATAGTTTCAAGGATGAAAATGATAGTTTTCAGATGGAAAACTGGTGATTTTTGGGAGAAAATCGTGTTGGCTTTTGTGGTCGAGCTAGCTCCCACCATATGATTGCATATCCTACTTTACAGCTTTATAATTTGTTCTATTGGGCTTCGGCTCACGTGGTGGGATTTTCTGAAAACTTTTTTAGGTGGACGTGAGGAGATGACCTTGATACCCGTTGAGACGGAAGACTAGTCGTAGTTTTCTCTTGTTTTGCACATGTATCTTGTCATGTAACGCCTGTGATGGCTAGTTTTGTACGCCTTAAGGCGATATACTATTT
Organism: Heliamphora pulchella; assembly: GCA_032270985.1. NCBI lineage: Eukaryota > Viridiplantae > Streptophyta > Magnoliopsida > Ericales > Sarraceniaceae > Heliamphora > Heliamphora pulchella. Next base: position 4,035 of record JAULJZ010016073.1, on the reverse strand, counting down.
CATGTATGAGAATACATGTTTCCAGTTTATGAGGGTTGAACTGTGGGAAATTTATTCAAATGTTGTATTTGATTTTCAATTGTGTTGTATTTGATTTTCAATTGTAAAATCTATTTTCCTTAAATGGGTGTTTTGGTGGGCTTTCGCGTGATCTGGATGTTTGGATCGTGACAACGTTAACAAGAGAAAGATGGTTCATGGGCTAAAGTACGAACCGGAGAAGGTGTTAGGCATCCCGTTCGCCCAACCATAAGGTTAGCCTCTACTAATCATCAATGGTTTTTTAACAGAATTTCTCAAATGCATGCAAATAAAGAAAATAGAGGTAAGGAGAGAATATCTACAATCAAATATTAAAAATACATACGATATTTACATAACACTCCAAAACATATAAATGTCAAAAGAAAAATTTCAAGTCCTATGGCATGCAATTTCCATCTAAAAAGTACATGAAACACACCAACACGTAATTTCAAAAATAATCCTTAATTATCATAATTCAAATGAAAGAACAAAATAAGCTAAAGAATGCTAAAATTACCTAAACATAGATTGCTACAAAGTATGCCAAACAATTGTTAAATAAAATTCTAAACTAATATGTACAATATGCATGCTGTCAAATTATCTAAAAGCATATGCAAAGCATGTAAAAAGTTTTGTGTTAAAAACTAACCAAAATAATAAAATCTAATAACAAGCATTTTGTGTATTAATAAGCAAATATTTGAAGTTTTAATTTGAAGAAGAAAAAAATAAAAGAAAGCTTACAAAAGATTAGTTAAGCCAAAAATATTTAAAAAAATGCTTATTTAAACTACTTAAAAGAACACTATTTTCATTCTATGTTTTTTTTAAACAAAGCAAAGAAAAATTATAAAAATGAGATAAACGAAAAAGTTCTAAAAACAAAGATTATACTACCATTTAGAAGAAAAATAAGAACTAACATAAAAGGCTTTTTTGTGATTTAGGTTTAATAAAAATAAAAAAAAAGTCAAAAAAATGAGATAAATACTAAGAAAAGAAAATCAAGCGGTAGAAAATGAAACTTTTTTTTTTGAAAATAAAACTAATGATAAAAATGAGAATAAAATGCTAGAGACAAAAGTTAAACTATTATTAAAAGAAAATAAAAGCTAACAAAAAAAAATTAGATTAATTCTAGTGAATGACCTAGCATTAAAGAGAAAACAAAAAAAATGTAACATTAGTATTAAAGAAAATAAAATGAATAGTAAAAGAAGATAAAATGCTATAGAAAAGAAAAAGAAGAGAAAATAAAAAATGAAAACTAGAACGTTAAACTAAGATTACAAAAAAGAAATGAAAAAGAAATAATTAATGCATTGAAAGAAAATTACATTAAGTTAAAAGAAATAAAATATGAAAAAGAAAATAAAACTATATTATAAGAAAAAAAGAAAGAAAAAAGTAATTGCTAAGAAAATTACATTACTATTGAATTAAAGTTAAGAATTAAAATGGAGCATTCAATTAATGATATAAGAAGAGAAGAGAAAATAAAATGCTAATAAACGAAAATTAGGCTAATAAAAAAAAAGAATGTAACTAATGCTATAACATTAAATTAAAAGAAAAATAAAAAAAATAAAGTACTAATAAAGAAAGAACAAAATTAACAATAAGAAAAAAATAGCGATTAAATGGGTGCAATATTGATAATTACAACTAATTTCATATAAGTGTTTTAATTATAGCAATTAACAGTATTATCAAGTTGTAATTGTTTGAGATATATTAGTACTATTTTAATGAATTAATTAAAGAAAATAACAAATATATTAAGTGTGAATGTGAAGAAATTAATAACTAAAGAAATAAAGAAAACAACTAAATTATATGAAGTAAACGAGATTAATTATATAAATGAAAAGAATAGGCAATTTAAAATTGAATTTTAACCCGGTCACTCCAAAAGAGAGGAAATGAAGCTAGAAAGACTAGGGATCCAAACAAGGTACCTGAATCGTGGAATCCTCAAATTGGGGAATGTGCTTCAATCCTCGGATGGTGATTCCAAGCTAGGGCTTCAAATGTAGATATTGGAGGATCGCGACTCGGTATTTCGGTAGGATTTCGGCGTTGGGGCTTGGAATTACTCGGCAACTCGGCAGAATTTCACTCTCAAAATCTCACACTCATTTTTTATCATTGAAAACGTACCAGGGATACGGTATTTATAGAGTTTATCAGTCAATAAGATACTGCCACGTTTTGGGAACACGTCAGGCCATTTGAAGTTGGCGATCGCCATTATACAAGTTGGCGTTCGCCATATTTTTGAAAGGTTCCACAAAGTTCTATGACGGTCGCCATCATTCAAGTTAGCGGTCGCCATGATGAAATGTGGCGGTCGCCACTTTTGGCTGGGGTTTTTAAGAAATTCTATTGGCGGTCGTCACAATGAACATGGCGGTCGCCTTACTTGGGCAGCAAGTTTCGATGGTTCGATAAAATTTTATTGGTTTGAAGGTTTTGGGTTCAAATACCGAGCTTGAATCACTTCTCGAGGATCGTACTGGGGCACTATTTCACCTGTTTTTATCGTCGGATTCACCTAAGATTGGGCGGGGTCAAATTGGGGTGTCTACAGTTACCCCTCTTTGATATAACATGCATAGCAATGCGTGAAACAAGTTATATAAAAGACCCAGAGACGACAACCATTTGACCGAGCTGTTGATTTTAGGCCACAAACATACAAGCATGCATATGATGTTGGTCGTACTCAAATTTTAATCGGGCTGCCTACGTACCCCTTTGCTATGGATTAGACCAAAACGTAGTTTATGGGGCAAAATGCAAGGATGCAAGATAAGACTAATCATGATGCATAACAAATACAACATAATGCAAACATGAGAAAAATATCAATCAGTTTTAGGTCGTGAAAGGACCACCGAGTAAGTTTAGGGTCATGAGGAGGACCGAGTCAGTTTAGGGTCATGAGGAGGACCGATGAGTCAGTTTAGGGTCATGAGGAAGACCGAGTCAGTTTAAGGTTATGAGGGGGACCGACGAGTCAGTTTAAGGTCATGAGAAGGACCGATGAGTCAGTTTAGGGTCATGAGGAGGACCGATGTGTGAGTTTAAGGTCATGAAGAGAACCGATGAGTCAGTTTAGGGTCATGAGGAGGACCGATGTGTCAGTTTAAGGTTATGAGGAGGACCAATGAGTCAGTTTAGGGTCATGAGGATGGCCGAATCAGACATCAAATTAATAGTTCCAGTCAAGACCTAAAAATTTGAAGACGAGATGATAAAGAATAAAAGCCATGTTGCGGCTTAGAATTAAATCTATCGGGAAGAAAGTCATGAATTAATAGGTCGAGTTAAGACCTAATAATTGGGGATGAGGTACCAAGTTATGATTTAAAATTAGATTTATCAGAAAGGAATCATCGCAAAAGGATAGAGTAATAAAATAAAATTTAAGGAAATCTTTCACACAAGGTTTTGATACTAACAAAATATTTTTGAAAATGTATACAAAAATAACTCACCATAAGGAAAATTTATTTATGCATTATTATTTTTTATTTTATTGTTATTTTTTATTATTTTTTATATTTATTATTTTTATTAGTTTATTTTTATTTTTATTATTTTTTTATTTGGATCATTTTTGCTAATAAGGTGCGCACAAAAAGAAGATAAAACACCTAATATGCTAAAAGGAATTAACATATAATAACAATAAAAAACGTCCAAACGGCCCTTTAAGAAACCCAAAACACTATAATGAAATACTGACATGACGTGACCCTTTGACAACTTGGCGACCGCCTAGACAGAACCCCTCTGACATGGCGGTCGCCAGATAAAAACCCTTTTTAGTTGGCGGTCGCCAGGTGTCGCTTCACCATCCTAGCAGTCACTACCATCAAACATGGCGGTCGCCATCTTGAGGCGCGCACAAAACCCCAGGTCGTGCAGGGCAGAAATCATTCTCACATCCTTACTCTCTCTAGCTCTCTCACTCTTCCAAGACTCTCTCAAGCTCTCTTC
>JAULJZ010016062.1:0-16069 GCA_032270985.1 Heliamphora pulchella | reverse complement strand
GATTAGGGATGAGGACATAGCGAAGACCGCCTTTCGGACTCGTTATGGTCACTACGAGTTTCTGGTCATGCCGTTCGATTTAACGAACGCCCTTGCGACATTTATGGGTTTAATGAACCGTATCTTTCACTCTTATCTGGATAGTTTTGTGGTGGTGTTCGTAGATGACATTCTGATATATTCACCAATGGGAGAGATGCACGAAGAGCATCTACATGTTGTCTTACAGCTTCCTTCTGAGAGAACATCACTTGTATGCGGAGTTCGAGAAGTGCGAGTTCTGGATGTCAGAGGTGAGATTCCTTGGACACGTGGTGTCAAAGGATGGAGTATTAGTAGACTCGTCGAAGACTGATGCCGTGATGGACTGGCAGTGACCGAATAACGTCTTTAAGATCTGTAATTTTTTGGGTTTGGTAGGCTATTATCGGCGATTTATCAAGGACTTCTCTAGGTTGGCAGCACCTATGACGCGTCTGATGCGGAAGGGAGTTATGTTCGTGTGGAGCGAGTCCTGCGAGTCAGCTTTCTAGGAGCTGAAGAGGAGATTGACCAGTGCGCCAGTATTGATTATCTTGGAGCGAGGACTGGGGTATATAGTGTATTGCGATGCATCACCCGATGGTTTGCACTATGTATTGATGCAGGGAGGTAAGGTTATAGCTTATGGATCGTGGCAGCTGAAGACACATGAGAAGAACTACCCGACGCACGATCTGGAGTTGGCAGCCGTGGTCTTTGCCTTGAAGACATGGCGTCACTATTTTATGGTGAGCATTTTGAGATTTCTCTGATCACAAGAGTTTAAAATACTTGTTTTCGCATAAAGGCTTGAATCTTTGCCAACGACGATGGATGGAGTTGTTGGAAGACTACGACTTTGATTTGCAGTACCACCCGGGAAAGGCAAATGTCGTAGCCGACGCACTCAGTAGGAGATCTCATGGTTCGTTAGCTTCTGTGGCTATACGAGAATGGGACATGCTTGGAGATGTTGGGGAGTTTGACCTGTGTCTTGGGGAGACAGGGAGAGGTGTGACTTTATATTCAGTAGCTTCAAAACCTGCATTAGTTGCACGTGTGCTTGAGGCTCAACAGACCGATTAGGAGGCCCAGATGATTCGGGACCGTAGTGCCAGTGGGGAGGATATAGCAGGATGGATGATGGGTTCAGACCAGAGTTTGAGGTTGACAAGGCGATTGTTTGTACCAGAATCGTGCCGTGTTAAGGTGCTACATGAGTTTCATCATTCACGTCTTGCAGTGCATCTAGGAGGCACGAAGATGTATCATGATTTGTGTCGTCAGTTCTGGTGGACGGGAATGAAGAGGAACGTGATCCGATTTGTGTTTCGGTGCCTTACTTGTTAGCAGGTGAAGGTGGAACACCAGAGGCCGGCAGGGTTGTTACAGTCGTTGCCTATATCTGAGTGGAAGTGGGAGAACGTCACGTTGGATTTTGTATCAGGACTTTCTCGATCATCGAAGGGATACGATGCTGTTTGGGTTGTGGTCGATAGGTTGACGAAGTCTGCACATTTTCTTCCTATCTGAGTGTGGGATTCTGTGGACAGCCTGAGTAGATTGTACATCCGAGAGATAGTCCGACTACATGGAGTACTTGTGACTATTATTTCTGATCGAGACTCGCGCTTTACATCACGCTTTTGGCAGAGTCTTCAGGTAGCCTTGGGGACGAGCTTGACTCTCAGCACAGCTTTTCACCCACAGACCGACAGTCAGTCTGAGAGGACCATCCAGATTTTAGAGGACATGTTGAGAGCCTGTGTGCTGGATTTTCGGGGTTCTTGGGAAGATCATTTATCGTTGGCAGAGTTTGCATACAACAACAACTATCATTCCAGTATTAGAATGGCACTGTATGAAGCTTTGTATGGTAGGCCGTGTAGATCACCTGTGTGTTGGACAGATGTGGGGAAAATTGCTATTTTGGGACCCGACTTAGTACGGGAGACGACAGAGAAGATTGCAGTGATTCGTCAGCGTCTGGTGACAGTGCAGAGCCACCAGAAGAGTTATGCTGATCAGAGGAGGAGATCGTTAGAGTTTGTAGTGGGGGATCATGTGTTCTTGAAGATCTCACCACGTAGAGGTTCAATGAGATTTGGTCGTAATAGGAAGTTATCGCAGCGTTTTATTGGACCATTCAAGATCCTGGAAAGGATTGGGGTAGTAGCATACCGCCTGGCTTTGCCACCTCAGTTAGCATCTGTACATAACATCTTTCACATTTCCATGCTTCGAAGGTATGAGCCTGATCCTTCACATATGTTAGATTGGGCTGAGCTGCGGGTTGATAAGGATGCCACATATGAGGAACATCCAGTGAAGATTCTAGATGCAAAGGAGCAAGTGCTGAGAGAGAGAGGACGGCTGCTTATGTCAAGGTTCTGTGGCTTCATCACGGGGTTGAGGAAGCGACTTGGGAGCTTGAATATGGGGTTCGTGCTAAGTACCCGGAATTGTTTACCTCGTGACCCGATAGTGAATTTCGGGGTCAAAATTTCTTAAGGGGGGAGAGTTGTGAGACCATGTACTATTTTATTTTGTGATATATATATGTTTGACGTGTTTCTCTCATTATATGTATATCATCGATGAATGATTTATGCTTTCAAATTATAGAAACAGCATGTGCAGGTGTGTTTTACGCTTTTACGGGTTTTGTTTTGGCATGTTTGGTTTTGACCCCTTTAAATTCAGTTTTCCACCCAGCGTCGACTGCTCACGCGATGGGAGTGCGCTCGAGCGGGCCTGTGGCAGAGCGTGGGTTAGTGAGGTGACCGCTCGAGCGGTGGTGTGGCAGAGATGTATGTCGATAGGGGTCCGCTCGAGCGGTGAGGGAGCGCTCGAGCGGTGGGGTCCTAGCGCGAAAACTTATAAAGCTCACAAATATCTTTTTGAGTTCCAAAAATATCTTTTTAAGCTTTTCTCTTCTTTTCTCTGCCTTCTCTCTAGCTTTCGGGAGGCCCGAGGCTTAGTTTTTGGTAGCTGGATAGCAGATCCTTATTATTCGTGCAGAGGGCTTCACATCCATCTAAACGGATTCTCGTTCTGATGAAGTTCAATTTTGAGGCGTCGAGCTTTTGGCTCTATGAGGTAGGATCCTAGACTATGTTGTCTTTAAAGGGTACTACGTGTAATTTTATGCTTTTCTACTGGTTAAAAATGTCTACATAGCATATTGTATATTTAAACCATGTTTATACGGATAGAAAGCTTGCTTTATGCTTTTCTTAGTATATTACATGTGATGGGACGTATGGGTTTGGTGAGAGGAACTTTTTGGGTTGGACTCACCGTGTTGTGGGTTTGGTGAGAGGAACCTTGATGGGTTGGACTCACGTGTGTGTTTTGGTTTTGATGTGATAATAAAAAAGGATCGTATTAGGATCTTCGAATCTTGTTAATTTGGGCACGAGTTACTTATTGGTGAAAGACCGAAAAACTGTGCAGAATGGGTTTCTCTGCCCCCCGGCTAGTGAACCGGGAAAGGAAGCAGATCGTGTCGGGGTATAGAAGATTCTGTTACTCCATGGGGCCTGTGTGGCTAGGTAGATGGTAGCGTTACTTGAGTCTATATGCTCGCTCGATATCGGTGCTTAGATTTTGAGACCACGAGATGGTAGAATTGTTTGAATGTGACCGTGATTCGTGTGTGTGCGTGTGTACACGTTGATAACTTGGGGTTTTCTGTGGTAAAACCTTTTGCTTTATGCTATGTGATTGCATATCTTACTTTACTGCATTATAGTCTGTTCCTATTGGGCTTCGGCTCACGTAGTAAGATTTGTTAAAACTTTTTTCAGGTGTTGATGATTATGTGGAGTTGATCTAGCTGTGCCGTGGTGGCAGGAAGATTATTGTATAGTTTTTTCTTTTTTTTTTGTTATAGAAGCATGTATTTACATATATGTCGCCTATTTCTGAAGGCATGTTTTGTAAGTCTTGTGTGGCCGTATATTATAACTGTATGAGCAGGTTGCATGCGTTTCTGAGAGTGAAACTGGGATACTCTTTTTATTTCAAAACTGTGTTATTTTGGATGGCTGTTTATCAGTAAAAGTCCTATATTTTATAAACTGGTAGTTTGTTGGGTGTTTCACGTGACCCTGATTTTTGGGATGTGACATTAACTGAGAATAAAACTAAAAGGAGAGCTTATCCAAAAAGAAAAAGGAAAATAAAAAATAAACTAAAAATATATTGAAATGTTTTTCTTTATATTGTATCATTCAAGAGAAGGTTCTCACTCAAACACTGTATTAAAACCTCATAAAGCTGAGAATCTGATGAAAGTTCAAAAGTTTTCATCATTTTAAGAAGCCTCATTCACCACTAGTTTATTAGAGTTACAGAATATAGGTACGATACTGCTGTAAAAACTAAAATTGTAATTGCATAGAATTTAAAAGTGTAAATAAGATTTTAGCAACATAAATGAAATTTTACAAAAATAAATTAAAAAAAATTCATAATAAATAAGATTTCAACAACACAAAAAAAAATACAGAGAAGAGAAAAAAATATTAAAATCTTGTTTAGTATGAAGCGAAATCATTTTTTAGGTTATTGAATTGAGAAAAATAAAGAAATCAATCATAAAGGCAACAGAAACAAATGACGAGGAGAAAAAACAAAAAATAGAAGAAAGAAAATGCAAATAAATAAGACAAATCTAAAAATTGAAGAAAAACTTTCCCGAAGGAAAAATGATTTACAATCTAATTCAATTCCTTGTTATAACACCCTCTTAAAGAAACCTCATATGCCCTAACGAAACATTGACATTCAATTTATTTCAAATCAAACGAATTTCATAAATAGCAATCATTCTCGGTAATAACTAAAAAAAGGGCAAAATCAGAGTCATGAAATGTCACGCCCCAAAATCCAGGGTTACATGAAAAGCCTGTCGAACCACCATTTATAAAAAGATGCGTTTTATAGATAAAACCACCAACCAAAATATTACAACTTTTAGAATTAAAAAGATTGCCCGAGGTTCTTCTCTCAATATAGCATACATACAGTTTCATACATGCATAATATATCGGCTTAAGGCGTACAAAACTTGCCTTCACAAAAAGGCATCACATGTAGGAATACATGATCTCATAACAAAAGAAAAATTAAATAGTCTTCCACCACCACGGGCACATCTTGATCAACTCCTCATGATCATCAACACCTGAAAAAAGTTTTTAACAAATCCCATTACGTGAGCCGAAACCCAATAGAAACAGGCTATTATGCATCAAAGCAGGATATGTAATTATAGAGCATAAGTTGACTCAACCACAAGAGTCTAAAAATATTTTTCATCCCTAAAACAATGCATTTCAACAATGCAAATAATGTTTAACAATTAAAGGAAAACAATAGCAAAACGTTATTTTTCCACTCGGATGATACAACCGAGAAATATGTATGATAAATGATTCCTAAGTACCGACTCTGTTAAACACAGGGACAAAAGCAACAATTATAGACTCATGTCCATTACCCTAGTCCTGAACCATTTAAGGCCTGATAGGTAATGACAAGTTCTATGCAGAGTCATAACAACGATAACTTAGTTTACGGGCCCGAAACTTGAGAGCACTAAGCACCCACCACCTCGTTTACGGGAATTAACCCAAAGGCACGAAGCACCTACCCTGTGCACGTTTTTGAACTTTTACCGAGAAGCAATAGAAGCCCAATACACACCCACTATCACGGCACATCTACATGATCATTTAAAAACCAGCACGTAGCTCGATTACAAAAATATTTTCACATTTATACATTAAACATGTATAATGAAATCCAATGGCCAACCACCATATCACCCATCAACATTGGAATCAACTAAAAACATTTTTTTGGTTTTAAAATATTTTTCCCGTTTCTATTAAAAAGTTTCAAAATTGAGAGTCAACCCCAAGGATAGCTCCAAACCTCCAAAACATAGTTTTCAAGATTTTCATAAATCACCTCGTTTTCAAACCTCTTTTCGAAAACCACGGACATCTACAAGTCCATATCAAGTAATAAACCAAGAAAAGCGTAAAATATACTTTTTTTTTATCCGAAACAAGGTTTAAACATAAAACATGATATATAAAGCATTTCAACCGGTGAAAAAGCATATAACTGCATGTAGCACCCTTTAAAGACAACATAGTCTAGGAACCTACCTCGATGAGTTGAAACTCGAAGCCTCAAAAATCGAATCACGTTGGAACAAGAATCCGTCCGAATAGATACTAAGCCAACATAGTGGGTAGCAAGGATCCACAAGGTAAAAGTTGAAAACTAGGCACGAGCACCACAAAAATGTAGAGAGAAGGCAGAGAGTTTGGAAGAAAATGAGTTTTTCATAACGAAACAAGGGCTGGAATATATATAGGTCACATAAAAACAGGCATCCAGTCGACTGAACCCACTTTCTATCGACCTAGTCTACTGGGGAAATCAGTCCAGTCAACTGGACTACTAGGAACAAAACTGGTTCTACAAGCCTTGGTTTTATAGCCCAAAAGCTAACCAAACAAGCCTTAGCGAAACCCAAAAAAACGTAAAACACATCTATGCATGCTGTTCTATAACACAGAAGCGTATACAACCACATCGATGTTATACATGTAACGAAAAAGAACACGTTGCATAAATATATAATATAAAAACAAAAGAACCCGGGTCTCACAACTCTTCCTCCCTTAAGGAATTTTCCCCCCGAAATTCACTATAAAGCTACAAGGCAAACAACTCTGGGTATTTAGCACGAACTCTAGACTCAAGCTCCCACGTCGCTTCCTCAACCTCGTGATGAAGCCATAGGACTTTGACATAAGCAATGGTCCTCCTTCTCAACACTTGCTCTATGGTGTCCAGAATCTTCATAGGTCGTTCCTTATATGTAACATCCTCATCTACCTATAACTCAGCCCAATCCAGAACATGTGACGGGTTAGGCTCATACTTTCGAAGCATGAAAACGTGAAACACGTTGTGTACAGACGCCAACTGAGGTGGTAAAACCAGACGGTATGCCACCTCCCAAATCTTGTCAACAATCTCAAATGGTCCAATGAAATGCAGCGATAGCTTCCCGCTACGGCCAAACCTCATCAAACCTCTACATGGTGAGACTTTCAGAAACACATGATCTCCCACTGCAAACTCCAACGGTCTCCTCATCTGATCAGCATAGCTCTTCTCGCGACTTTGAGCGGTTATTAGACGTTGGCAAATCACGACAATTTTTTCTGTCATCTGCCATACCAAGTCGGGTCCCAAAATCGTGGTCTCTCCCACATCTGTCCAACACACAGGCGACCTACACGGTCTACCATGCAAAGCCTCATACGGTGTCATCCCAATACTGGACTGATAACTGTTGTTGTATGCAAACTCTGTCAATGATAGATAATTCTTCCAAGAACCCCAAAAATCAAGTACATAGGCTCTCAACATGTCCTCCAAAAGCTGTATGGTTCTCTCGGACTGACCGTCTATCTGTGGGTGAAAAGTTGTGCTGAATGTCAAGCTCATCCCCAAAGCCACCTGAAGACTCTATCAAAAGCGAGAAGTAAAGCGCGGGTCTCGATCCGAAACAGTAGTGACCGGTACTTCGTGTAGCTGGACTATCTCACGGACATACAACCTACCCAGTCTGTCCACCGGATCCTTCACACAAATGGGAAGAAAGTGTGCAGAGTTCGTCAATCTATCAACCACAACCCAAACAGCATCGTGTCCCTTCGGTGATCTAGGAAGTCCTGAAACAAAATTCATCGTGACATTCTCAAACTTCCATTCAAATATCGATAACGGTTGTAACAATTTTTTCGGTCTCTGATGTTTTGCCTTCACTTGCTAACAAGTGAGGTATCGAGAAACGAACCGAATCACATCCTTTTCATTCTCGTCCACCAGAACTGACGCCGCAGATCATAATACATCTTCGTGCCTCCTGGATGCACCACAAGACGTGAATGATGAAAATCATGTAGCACCTCTGCACAGCACGACTCTGGTACAAACAGCCTCTTGTCAATCTCAAACTTTGATTTGGGCTCACAACCCATCCTGTCGTATCCTTTCCACTAGCAATGCGATCACATATCATCTGAGCCTCTTGATTTGTCTGCTGAGCCTCTAGCATATGTGAAACTAATGCAGGTCCTGAAGCTACTGAAAATAAGGTTGAACATTTTCGTGTCTCCTTGAGACACAGATCAAACTCACCAACATCTCCAAGCATATCTCACTCTCGCATAGCCATAGAAGCTAAAGTACCATGAGATCTCCTATTGAGAGTGTCGGCCACAACATTGGCCTTATCTGGATGGTACTACAAGTCAAAGTCATAGTCTTCTAACAACTCCATCTAACGTCGTTGGTGTAGATTCAAGTCCTTCTGCGAAAATAAGTATTTTAAACTCTTGTGATCAGAAAAAATCTCAAAGCACCCACCAGAAAGATAGTACCGCCATGTCTTCAAGGCAAAAACCACGATTGCCAACTCCAGATCATGCACCAAGTAGTTCTTTCCATAAGTCTTCAACTGTCGAGACCCATAATCTACAACCTTACGTCCTTTTATCAGAACACAACCCAGACCATCATGTGACACGTCACAGTACACCATGTAACCTAAACCTGACTCAGGAATAATCAACACTGGTGCACTGGTCAATCTCATCTTCAACTCCTAGAATGCCGACTCACAGGACTCACTCTACATGAACGTGACTCCCTTTCGCATAAGACGTGTCATCGGCTCCGCGAGTCTAGCAAAATCTTTCACAAACCGCCAGTAGTAGCCTTTCAAACAAAGATATTCTTCGATCGTTCCCAATCTATTACAGTGTCAGTCTTCGAAAAATTCACTGATACCCCATCTTTCGACACCACGTGTCCAAGAAATTTCACCTCTGACATCCAAAACTCACACTTCTTGAAATTTGCATACAAGCGATGCTCTTTTAGAATTTATAGAACAGTACAAAGGTGTTCCTTTTGCATCTCTCTCTTGGGTGAATAGATCATAATATCATCCACGAACACAATCACAAAACTGTCCAGATACGGATGGAAGATGCGATTCATCAAACCCATAAATGTCACAAGAGCGTTCGTCAAACCAAACGGTATAACCAAAAACTCATAGTAACCATAATGAGTCCAGAAAGTGGTCTTCGCTATATCCTCGTCCCTAATCCTCAGCTGATGGTACCTCGACGTCAAGTCAATCTTTGAGAATCAACTCGACCACTTCAACTGATCAAACAAATCATCAATCTTCAGCATAGGATACTTATTCTTCACTGTCACCTGGTTCAATTTCCTGTAGTCAATACACAACTGCAAGGACCTATCCTTTTTCTTAGCAAAAAGAGCTGGAGCTCCCCAAGGTGACGTACTCGGACGTACAAATCCTTTGTTAAGCAACTCCTGAAGTTGTACCTTGAGTTCTCGCAACTCAACCGGTGCAAAGCGATAATATAGCATAGAAATAGGAGCAACTCCTGAAATCAGATCAATAGAAAACTCCACCTCACGATTCGGTGGCAACTCAAATAGATTGTTTGGGAAGATATTTGGATAGTCACAAACCACAGGGGGTAACTCCCTTCGAACCTTAACTATCTCATCTAACCTAAGAGCTGAAAAGAGAAAACCCAGGTTGCCATGGTTTTGTACAGCACCGGGCATAGACACCAAACCCTCATCTCGATTCCCCACAAAACCAAAGTAATCACCCTCAGGTGTACATATCGATACCCTCCGTCGATCACAATCTATAAAGGCACGATAGGTAGCTAGCCAGTCCATCCCTAAGATGACATCAAACGTGGTCATGCCTAAAATATAAAGTCAAACTCTAAATAATGATCGGTGACCCCCAACCCGCAGGATCTATAAACTCGACTCAACACCACATTTCCACTAACAGGGGTCTCTACGCTCAATGTACTACCCAACGAGTCCGTCTCCAACCCCAACGTAGATGCAAAAGCAGAGGAAATAAAGGAATGCGATGCTCTCGTGTCGATAAGAACACTGGTCCATGATCTATATACTAAGAGAGTACCTCTGATCATGGATGGAGTAATTGCAATGTTTGGCACGATCGGTGCTTTGGAAGCACTAGGATCAACAAGGACGTATGCTTTGCCCTACGGTGCTGTAGTCTGCCCACTATAACCCTGGGCCGTTGACTGCCTCATAGACTGTGCTGAGGCACCTCCTTCTGTAAACCTAGATGTCTGCGCCCTAAGTTACTGATAAGTCTATCATCCCTATGCGGACAGAACAACTGGCGCTCCTGTAAGCTCTAAACACTCCCTCCTTAGGAACAGTTCCTATGGATGTGCCCAGACTGACCGCACTCAAAACATACTGGTGGCCCTCTATCTTGCGACTGCGCGAGTGCTGAACTCTGAACTTGGCCCCTCAGTGGGCACTCAAACAAATGATGCCCTGGCTGTTTGCATCGATAACAAGTGAACTCTCTCTGCTCAGGCCTTCTTGTCGAGGCCACTAAAGGTGCAGGTATAGAAAACTGTGGCTGGTATGATCCTGCAGGACGGGAACTCAGACCTAATATCCTACGGTGCTTGTCCCTGTGCCCATGAAACTGTGCATCTCCACCGCCCTGCTGGCTCCTACTCTCTTTAATCCTGCATGTCTCATTCAGGGTTTCCTCCATGGTGATGGCTATTTCCACCAAGTCTGTAAAGATGAACATCCTAAATGCCGCCACTCTGTCTCTGATCACATGTCTCAAACCCCTCTCGAACCTCTTCGCATGGAACTCCTCCGTCGCCATAATCTCCTAGGAAAACTGGGACAGGCTAGTAAACTCTTCCTTATACTGGACTACTGTCTTCGTCTCCTGAGTAAGAAAAAGGAAGTCCTCTCTGTAACGATCTCTTGCGATCTTCGAGAAGTACTTCTCCAGGAATATCTTTGTGAACGCTTCCCAAGTGCCTCCCATTGTAGTCTTGGCAAACTTTCACCATGCATGAGCACTCCTCCTCAGCTGGAATGCCGCGAATGTAACCCTCAAATCATCTTTCTCTATTTGAAGCGTGTCTAAAATCCTGGTGACTAGCTCTAGCCATTCAGTGGCTGTCGTGGGGTTGGGATCCGCAGGAAAGGTAAGAGGGTCTAGGCGTCGGAACTCACGCATTGCGACCGTTGCCCTCGGTTCTTCCTGCCACTAGTGGCCTCGGCCAGCTGTCGGATGGAGCATTCCATCTCATGCAATAGATCTACCTCGTCAATAGGTCCTTGGGGTGCATTGACACCCCTAACATTTGGGATTGGCACGTCCCTTCGGCCTGACCCACGGCTTCGACCACGACCTCATCCTCCCCGCGTGGACATAACTCTATACAAAAGCAACACAACAGTATAAGCTTCCATAGATAACATGTTATTGCTAACATAAAAGACATAATCATGCTAACACATAGCCATTTAAGATTATGTAAACACATCTCACATACCAAGGAGAACTGATAAGACGGACGCATCAATTTGGATAACTGACTTGAATTCCTTGCTAGAAAACACGTCGGTCAAACACATTTCTAACGTGGCTTCCAAATTTGTTAACCCAAATGCCCAAAGGAAAGACTAATCAATCGTAAGGTCCAATCTCCATTCTCACGTATACATAAACTGTCATACTTAACAGGCTATTATGCTCATGTTATAAAAACGTTTAAACACATGTAATCAAGCACAAATAATTATTCTCACAAGGTGATGCACCTTCTTCTCATGGCTTTTGTCATGCCCCAAAATTCAAGGTCACATGAAAAGCCCGTCGAACCACCATTTATAAAAAGATATATTTTATAAATAAAACCACCAACCAAAATATTACAGCTTTTGAATTTAAAAAGAGTACACGAGATTCAACTTTCAATACAGCATACATACAGTTCCATACATGCATAATATATCGCCTTAAGGTGTACAAAACTTGCCTTCAGAAACAGGCATCACATGTAGGAATACATGATCTCATAACAAAAGAAAAACTAACAGTCTTTCGCCACCACAAGCACATCTAGGTCAACTCCTCATGATCATCAACATCTGCGAAAGGTTTTTAATAAATCCCACCATGTGAGCCGAAACCCAATAGAAACAGATTATAATGCAGCAAAGCAAGATATGCAATCATATAGCATCTATTGACTCAACCACAAGAGCCTAAAAATATTTTTCATCCCTAAAATCATGCATTTCAACAATGCAAATAATGTTTAACAGTTAAAAAAACAGTAGCAAAATGTTATTTTTCCACTCGGATGATACAGTCGAGAAATATGTATGATAAATGATTCCTATGTATCGACTCTGTCAAACACAGGGACAAAGGCAACAACTATAGACTCCTGCCCATTACCCTAGTCTTGAACCATTTAAGGCCTGCTAGGTAATGACAAGTTCTATACAGAGTCATAACAACGACCACTTAGTTTACGCGCCCGAAACCCGAGAGCACTAAGCACCTACCACCTCGTTTATGGGGATTAATCTGAAGGCATGAAGTACCTACCCTGCGCACGTTTTTGGACTTTCACCGAGGAGCAATAAAAGCCCAATACACACCCACTGTCCCGATACATCTACAGGATCATTTCAAAACCAGCACGTTGCTTGACTATAAAAATATTTTCACATTTATACATTAAACATGTATAAAGAAATCCAATAGCCAACCGCCATATCACCCATCAACATGGGAATCAACTAAAAACATTTTTTTGGTTTTAAAATGTTTTTTTTCGTTTTTAGCAAAACGTTTCAAAATTAAAACTCAACCCCAAGGGTTAGCTCTAAACCTCTAAAACACAGTTTTTAAGATTTTGATAAATCATCTCATTTTCAAACCTCATTTTAAAAATCACGGACATCTACAAGTTCATATCAAGTAATAAATGAAGAAAAGAGTAAAACATGATTTTTTATTCGAAACAAGGTTTAAACATAAAACATGATATATAAAACTTTTTAGCCGGTGAAAAAGTGTATAACTGCATATAACACCATTTAAAGACAACATAGTTTAGGATCCTACCTCGGTGAGTCGAAACTCGAAACCTAAAAAATTGAACCTCGTCGAAACGAGAATCCATTCGGATGAATACTAAGCCAACAGCGTGGGTAGTAAGGATCCATAAGCTAAAAGTCGAAAACTAGGCACGGACACCACAAAAATGTAGAGAGAAGGCAGAGAGTTTGGAAGAAAATGAGTTTTCCAGAACGAAACAGGGCTGTAATATATATAAGCCACGTAAAAATAGGCATCCAGTCGACTGAATTGCTCAATTCAGTCGACTGAATGAGTTTTAGATTTACAAAAAACCTCCACCGCCACACCTCAGTCGACTGGAGTGCCTCATCCATTCGACTGAACCCACTTTCTGTTGACCCAGTCGATTGGGGAAATCAGTCCAGTTAATTGGATTGCTGGGAACAAAACTGGTTCTACAAGTCTTGGTTTTACAGCCCAAAAGCTAACCAAACAATGCTTATCGAAACCTGAAAAAGTGTAAAGCACATCTACACATGCTGTTCTATAACACAGAATCGTATACGAGCGCATCGACGATATACATGTAACGAAAAAGAACACGTTACATAAATATATAATATAAAAACAAACGAACCTGGGTCTCACATGAAAACAAACTCGATTAACATTAGTTGCAAATTAGCTAACAACGACAAGCAAATGAGAAAATAATAACAATAAAAAAAAAGAACACAAAAATTAACTTGCAACCTTCGATCCCAAATTGAAATAACTCAATCCCATTTTGGAAGCAGAGTTGACTTTTAATAGTATATAAAAGTGATTCAAAATTTATTAGTGTCGTGTTTCAGATCACATTTAAACAAACAAATATAATGAAGTGTCCCCATTTTGTTCTCCCACAGCAAGTGAAGGCACAATCCAACCACAATGATGAGGTCAAAACATGATAAAATGAAAAGCAATCACCAAAACATTTCATTAAACATGTCCATAATCTCTTCGCTTTAGAATTAAGCATTTTGGAGAGAGAATTTCTTCATCGGTTTCTTTATAGGTGCTTTTATCACATTTAGTGCCTTTTGATCTCTTCGGTTGTCAATTTTTTGCCCCTTTCAACTATTGTTTCTTCGTATCTTGTCTTTATTAGCAGCTGTAGCATATTCCTGACTGTGTAGTGGGTCCAAAGTTTATGCTTGAATTCTCTGTGCTCATATTGTTTCTTCTGCTCTTAACAAATGACGGGATGAGTGCCGTCTCCTGATCATTTTTGATTGATGAATCGGTGTCTCCCACTTAAGATAGAAAGCTTGCTCCTTCAATATTGACAAGAAAAAGACATAGGATTCAAGATCTAGCGATCTAGGTGCCACACACACACACACACACACACACACACACACACACACACATATATATACACGTATAGATAGATAGAAAAAGTGACCGGACATTACAGATTCAAGACCTAGACATGAGAGCATTAAGAACCTAACAAATTGTACATGATGAGGATTTCGAAGAAGTAATCAAAAGTTAAACATGCTCTAAAAGGATTAAACAAATTCGATCAATAGCAAGGCACATCATGTTCTTTACTCTCAGGTGTTAAACATTTCCATAGTTGAATTCCATGGTCATGCCTGCTCCTAAAAGAATTCTCACCAAATAGCAAGCTGCATATGAAGAAAGATATGTTGTCATGCTCTCTACAAAAGGAAAGATTTGGCAATGACCCAAAATTATAGTTTGTGTAAAGCAAAGGAAAACAAACTTCCAGAAAAACATATCACTTTCTGTTCCCCAATGATGTTTAGATTTTCGACAAAATCATCCATTTGGAAGTGAAACAAAGGTGGTCCCAAATCTTCTCCAATTTATAGATGGGATGGAGGTCTTCGTTTCATAATCAATGGTTGTGAAACAAACATGCCAATTAATCACTATTTTAAATTTAGAAAATAGTTAATGGAGATTATAAAACTCACAATGGTGAAACAGTTATGGACTATAGATTTTGAATTTCAATGACAAGTTGCAACCTTATTAGTTGAAATGGAGACCTATGTTCTTCTTAAGAAATGGAGGCAATCAAAAGCAATATAAGATAACAGTGAATCACCTCTTAGGTAAGCTATTATACTTTAAAGCATATTGCATATACAATCAATCTTGCATGGACATAAATAAGGGTACTGTTAAGTGCGAGTATGTATCTAAGTATCTTACTCATCTAATCCCATATCCAAGGACACAAAAATATAATGAAATATTCATATTTTTTAGTGTTTTATTTTATAATGATGGCATAGAGCATTTCATGCATAATAAAGAAATTTTATGCATAATTATGTGGTAAATTTTAATCATTAAACATATCTTGTTGGATTAATGTGATACTACACATATTTCCTCATATATACTAATTCGCCATGTTTTTTTTCCTACCACCAAGATCATATTGGTGGTAAACTTTAATTATTAAACTATCTTTTTTCCTTTGTCACATATTTTCAGTACAAAGCCAATTAGATCAATAATTTTGCATAGCTTTTCAGAAGTAAGTTCAATAAGCTTGTTTGTGTTGCCAATAATAACATATGTTCATATGTGCATGCATGTGTGATGGGAAAAGATAGATTCTGATTGGATTAGGGGACAAGACTATTGTGGCGTTGGGATTTAAGGGTCATTTTGAAAAAATATTCAAAAATAAGAAATTCAAAGAATGTTTAGAAAAATCTTTTAACACTTTGAAAACTAAATTTTGAAAATACCTTTTGTTGAAAAT
This sequence comes from Heliamphora pulchella, assembly GCA_032270985.1. Taxonomy (NCBI): domain Eukaryota; kingdom Viridiplantae; phylum Streptophyta; class Magnoliopsida; order Ericales; family Sarraceniaceae; genus Heliamphora; species Heliamphora pulchella. The sequence continues at coordinate 209 of JAULJZ010016062.1, read as the reverse complement.
AGAGTCGCCACTTAGTTTTTGAGAAAAACTAAGAAAAATAAAATTGGCTACTGATGTTTAAAACGTTAACCAGAGAAAGAGGGTTCGGGAGCTCACGTACGAATCGGGGAAGGTGTTAGGCACCCCGTTTGTCCAACCGTAAGGTTGGCCTCTACTAATCATCATTGGTTCTTTAATATAATTTTTCAAATGCATGCAAATAAAAAAAA
>JAULJZ010016052.1:0-13099 GCA_032270985.1 Heliamphora pulchella | reverse complement strand
ACAAACAAATATATTGCTATTTTCTTACTTTGCAGAAGTGAAATGACGGCCGGCTGTGGGCAGGGTGGGTGGCAGGTTGGTGGGGAGCATCCGGGAGCAGATCAGGGAATCTCTTCATTTTGCTGGCTGCTGCAGCTCAGCTGCTGTTAACGCGCAGACTCTTTTACTAGCTAGTAAAACTATTTACACAACACTCCAAAAATAAATATATATATATATATATATATATATATTAAAGTAATGCTATTTTATAAATTTATTTTATATGCTTATTTATATAATATAATAATTAATATTTTTTTATTATTAAAGGATAAATAAGTAATTTCAACTACGTTCCCAAATATTACGTTACAAGTTTATGTGTATTTTCATTAAGTTTGTATTTAAATTAGCTTTTCTTAAAGTTTTTTTAAGAAATTTTTTAATATTACTCTAAATGAATGTACTTTTTAAATTAATTATGAAAAAATAGAAAAATAAAATTTTGTTGATCAAAAAAGCTAACTTAGCAGGTTTTTTGATTTTTTTTTTTAATTTTTTCATTTTCTGTAAAAAAAAATTTAAAATTGGCCGTGACGGACAAACTTTTTAGCATTCCTTATCACAAGAAATTAAAAAAATAAAAAATTTAAATCAAAATATTAAAAAAAATGTTCATAAAAGACGAAAAAAGCCTAGTAAAAAAGCCACAAGCTAGGTTTTTTAGTCTAAAACATAGTTTTAATATGATGATAATAACTTTTATAGTTGAGATATGATGATTTACCTATATTAAACAGTTAGAAGACAAAAAATAACTATTGTATTGTTTAAATTACGATAACTTATTTACTATTAATATCACGTAGCATTGTATACTTGATATTCTAAGAGTACCTAATAATTTACGTGTATGTATAGTAATCAAAATTAATATATAGGATTTTTTTATTTTATTTATTTATATTCTTTTTGACTATTACATATTTATAAGTTATTTAACAAAATAGAATAATATAAAATGATATTTTATAGGTTTTAAAAATTGAGTAATTTTGATAGTAGTTTTATTTTGGCTAACAATGTAATGATTAATTATATTTAATATATTTTAGTAAATTTAGTTTTATTAATTTTTTTCTAAATTTTCTTAATTAATGCAATTTTATTTATTTTGACCTATTTTAATTTTCACAATTATTTCTCAAAATAACAATAAAAATCTATCCAAAATCATCAATAAAAAGATAAATCTCGTAAAATTCCAAATATTTTTAGCTGTCGTCATTTTAAAACTCCATCAAGCCTAAAATATTGATACAAACTCTTTTATAAGATTTAGTAAAAAATAATAATTTTATGCATATTCCAAATTGATAAAGTTATCGTTAATTGAATTAATACAATCATATTTTTAATACTTAGATTTTTTAACTCCATAAATAATAAATTATTGCAATCGTATTTTTAATACTTAAAACTTGATGATTAACTAATTATCAAATTACTAATACTATATATATTTTTTATTCTTAAATTATTAAAATTAAATAATACTTAAAATTTTATTTATGGGTTAAGTTGGTTTGATTTTTACAAGTAATTAGTTTGGTATTAGATCCTAAAAAAAACAAACCTATAATATTGATTCGATTCCTAGGTTAGTACATGATTAGACCGAATCAATCTGAGAATTGAACCGTATAGGCCCGATTAAAAAATAAAAATATTAACTATTAAATTACATATATAATTATTGTGAGATTTATATAGAAAAAATAAAAAAAAATTAATTTTACAAATTATAAAAAAAGTAATTAAATTAGGTTATTACTATTAATTGTTATTTACTTTTCATATGTCATTTATTTTCATTAATTATTTATTAGATATTTTTCATTTATTTCACTAAATAAATTGTAAAATAATTATTTTAAATTTTTATTTCATGATTTTATATATTGTATGGGTATTAACTTTTATTTTTTTATTTATTTTAAATTTTTAAAATTTATACATAATAACTTTTTGTAAGCGCGTAAAGTAATTTTTAAAATTTCATAGAATCGTGGTCTCAAACCGAACCAATACGATTTTTATTAGTTTGGTTTAGTTTGGTTCTATTAAATGATTGGATTCTTTCCGGATCAAAAAAAAATTACAACCGATCAAAAATTGTTCGGTTCAAAATATAATACAAAATCAAACTAAATTGACTCATTTTCATCTATATTTTGAATTTAATTTAGTTTTTTAATTAAAAATATAAAAAAATAAAAATAATAATTTTTAAATTAATTGGCAATCGAAGGCAAAATATTTTTAGTTACCGTAATAAATAATTTATTTTTTATTTTTTTAAAAAAAAGTGGGGACATAGCGTGTGAAAACGCATTTGCATCTCCTTTTTCCATCAACTGTCTGTCATCCTTGTCAGTAGCTTACGCTGCTGTTTGTCGAATTAATGCTTCTTTTGCTGTTGGTATCGTTGAGATCAAATCCGGTTCATTTTTTATGGTTTAATTTAATTTATTTTTTTAGTGTATAATTATTTTTACAAAATAAATAATTAATTTAAAATTATTGTGTTTGTTTTTTAAAAAATAATAGTACGATCTATTTATTATTTGTTTTTACCAAGATAAATATAATTATTTTGAACAAGGGTGTTGTTTCTTCACTTTCCAATTTATGATGGCTAGAGAAGTGTTGGGTTTAGCTTCTTTAAGGGTTGGTCCCCTAGTGGTTGGTTGGTAATGGTTTTTTCCATAACAATTAGTACATAGATTCTACATGTCTCTTGTTATGCAAGAAGGGTTTAAAATAATTATAAATAAATAAAAAATATATATTTTATGTGATTCAAAATTTTAATTATGTCTACAAATGATAAAATTCAATATATAAAGAAATAATTACAAATTACTCAACTCTCGCAAATTCTTTTTCTCTCAAATAAATTTGCGCTCACTAATTATTTGAATATATAATTATATTTATACGAGAGGAATAAAGACCAATTCTAATTCTACTTGTGCTAATCGAATTCAAAACTAATCAAATTTGTGCAAATTCATATTTTTTAAAACTATTCAAAAAAATTAAATTGATGTGACTAAAATTTAATAATATGATAGATTAGAAGTCTATCCCAACTCAAATAGGATTTGAGTTAAAATTTTAAATAATCTCTACCTTAACGAGAATTTATCTTCCAAATAAATCAGCATACCAACACTACCACTAAATGTACTAAAAATGCTCAAATTTTTGAATCAAATAAATCAACAGATAAACTTTGTAGCAAAATACGTTTTATGGCGCCAAACTCACCTGGGTGACCAAAGCTCTAAATCAAGCATATAGGTAAATTGATGTTGCATCCAAATACAGTTTGAGACGCCAAATGCACTCAGAGGTGCCAAATTTCAAAATTAAACAAAATTGGTCAGATGCGCATGTCACGTCCAAATCAAATGTGAACCAGGTGGGGCGGCTACTCAAATTATCAAAATTTGTCAAGTTCAAGTCATATTGAAATTTAACTCAAATGACATATCTTATCATCTAAACTGTCAGCATATCCTCCACTAACAAATGCAACTGGATAACTGACACAAAATTTATCTATTGACTAACTTCAACTGAGAATAGACTCCACGTGAAAATCAAACTCCTCATTATGAATGAAATAAATTCTTTCAGATAAACAAAAATAAATTCCTTCTAATGAACAAAATAGACAATTCCTACTACAAAACCTTCAAACCTTTGACTTCTTTAGAGGATCCAAATAGATGAATTTTCAAATATAAATCAAATAAACAAATAATCAACTCTAACCCAACAAACAAAACTCTCAAAAGATTCGACCATCAAAGCTTTTCAAACACCACCACAATCAAAAAATACGACACTTGATAAACAACTAAAATAATAACTTTTATGCTCCAATAATGCAAAATAAAATTTTTAAAGATGAACTAATTAAATTTGATGTCACGGTTGAATTCGGAAGGGCAAAAAAAATAGGAACCACTATGAGTCGATCAAAAAAACTCCAAAAATATTTGTACCAACCAAAAATAAATTTTGACCGATCAAATTTGGTCTTGGTGAACTGGTATGGGAAGAGGCGCAGAGAGCACCCGGGCGAGCCTTTTTTTTTCACTACATCAATAGCAAATTAGAATAATAAACTAAGGATGCGTTTGATGCATTCAAAATACGAGCATAAACTTAAACGGCGCTTAAGGATGCATTAAAATTTTGATTTTGACGTATAATATACCGTTAAAATTGTCTTGATAAGACGAAACTTCTGATATATTCAAAAGCAATTTTTTATCACTTCAAATTCTCGACAAAAAGTAAAAGATCAGCTTTAACCAAAGCTTTGATGCCACTTGCAGTGCAAGAAAGGTCTAGAATAATCATATACAAATAAAAAAAAACATATTTTACATGATTTGGTAATTTATTTACGTTCACGGGTAATAAAATTCAATATATGGAGAAATGATTACAAATCACTCAACTCTCACAAATTCTCTTTTTCTCAAACAAAATTTGCACATACTAATTATCTGAATATATAATCATATTTATATGAGAGAAACATAGACCAAATCTAATTCTACTTGTGCTAATCGAGTTCAAAACTAATCAAATTTGTGCAAATTCACATTTTTCAGAACTCTTCAAAAAATCAAATTCATATGCCAAAAAATTTAGTAACATGATAGACTAGAAATCTATCCCAACTCAAATAGTATTTGAGCCAAAACTTCCAACACCTCTTTAGGAGAAGGTACAAGCTTTTATGTGTCTCGGGTTTATGTTGTGAAGTTTAGTTAACTTTGCCATTTTTGTGCCTCTAGGTAAGCGAGAGCTTTAAGGCCTAGTCGAGCTATGGCTTTTCTGACCAGGTGAGTTAGGGCTTTAATGCCTAACCAAGTTAGGACTTTTATTCCAAGGTAAGTTAGGGATTATGTCTAGCCAAGATAGGTCTTTTGTTGGTGTTTAAGTTTTTAGTGCCTACACGGGTTAGGGCTTTGTTGGTACATAAGCATGCTAAGGCTTTTGGGTATAGCCGAACTAATGCTAGGGCTTTGTACGTGCCTAGGTGTGTTAGGACTTTTATGTCTAGCCAAACTAGAACGTTGTTGGTACTTAGGCATGTAGGGCTTCGTTGGTGCCTAGTCGTGTTACTACTTTTATGCCTAGTCAAGCTAGGGTTGGTGTTTAGTCGAGTTAGGTCTTTGTTGGTGTCTAGCCGAGCCAAGGCTTTGTTGTTTCCTAGTCGTGTTAGGGGTTTTGTATTTAGCCAAGTTAGATCTTTTATACCTAGGCAAGTTAGAGTTTGTGCCTAGCTGAGCTTGGTCTTTTTTGGGGCTTAGAAATACTAGGGTTTTGTGCATAGCCAAGTTAGGGTTTCGTTAGGGCCTAATCGTGCTAAGACTTTGTTTGTTTAAAGGCTTATAGTGTAATCGGTCAAGAAGATCTTGAATGGCTAGTTGAAAAAATTATAAAATTGCACAATAGAGAGCAACACGGTGGTAGCAGTGCAAAGTACTAAGTAGAGAAGACCTTGGCCAGCAAAATGGACTAGCATGGAGTAGAAAGGCATAACATAGCGCAAAATAAATGAACAAAACATACCTTGGCTGAGCAGGGAGTAGAATGGCCGAACAGAATCCCTTGGCCAAGCATGGAACAGAAAGGCATAACAGAGAGCAAAATGGACAAGCAAAACATACATTGGCCGAGCAGAAAAAAGAATGGCTAAACAAAGTCCTTTTGCCGAGCATTGAGCAGAATGGCCCACCAAAAAAGGAGTACAATGGCCGTGTAAGAAGTCCTTTGGCCGAACAACGAGCAGATGGGTTGAATTCGACCAAGGTACGTAGAAATATATTAATTAATATATACTATAAGCAAGTTGAGTTGATAACGAATTAAAAAAATATAATTTATAACCAACTTATTTTCTCTATTTTTTTATATTTAACTCACCTAATTCAATTCATTCACTCACATAAAACCGTACAAATTGAGCAAGGTTAGCGAATTGAAGTGAATCTAACAAATTATTTTTACACTCCTAATTGAAGACCAAAAAGATGGGAAGAACAGCCTTATTTTAGTGATACATGACCTTTTCTGGGCTAATTCTCATCACTTTGTTCATTTTTATTTCATTCTGATTTTTTTTATTTATTGGTTAAGTATTTTTATTTTTTCAAATTGTGCCTAAATGAATGATCAAAAATAAAAAAAATTCTAAAAAAAAAATAAACATAAATTTAACTCATCGGCTTATTTTTGTTATTTTATTTTATTTTTTATATCTTGATAAATAAAAACTACTCTCATTCGTGAACGAAAAAAAATTTACTAAAAATAAAAATAAATTCAATAAAATAAATAATTAAAAAATTAGTGATGTTTGGCAAAACTACTGCTAAAAATTTATAGATTATAACTTGTAATAAAAATTAAAAATATTTAATAAAAACTATAATTTGTAATAATTAAAAGGAATAATTACACTTACCTCTCCTGAGATTTAAACTTATTACAGGGATCTTCCATGTGGTCTCTGAAATTACACTAACCTCCCCTAAAGGTAGTTTTTAAAATTTAACGAAAGCCGCTCCTCCCACACCAAAACCACCATTTCCGTTCCAAAACCACCATTCAAACCACTTTTCTCCTCTAAAATCATCTTTCCCACTTCAAATTTCAACAAAATGGTGATTTTGAAAAGGATAGTTTTGTGGTGAAAATAGTGATTTTGAGAGGAAAATGTGATTTGAAAGGTGATTTTGGGTGAGAACGGTAATTTTAAGGTGGGAGGAGCGGTTTCTATTAAATTTCAATGAAAATTTTAACACTTAGAGTACAATTGATGTTAAAATTAAATTTCAAAAGAGATTAGTGTAATTTCAAAAACTACAGAAAAGGTTCTTTTAATAAGTTTAAATATCATGAAAAGTAAGTGTAATTATCTCTAATTAAAATAAAAAATAATAATTATAAATTATAATAAAAATTGTAGACATTCGACAAAACTTATAATTAAAATTAATAATAAAAAACTAAAATATACTTAGAGTAGCAATACCAAACACCCCATTATCCCATGCATTTCTCCCACCAAAAAATAAGTGTTCGCTTAACAACTTAACTTTAAACCGATATTTTAACTTTAAACAATTTTAAGCCAAAAAAGTCAAAAATTTTCTTAGTTAAAAAATTAATGACTTTAAGATATAAAAAGTCAAATAAATCAAATATTAAATTTTAAAATTGTCTTCAACTTAAATAAGATTTTACTAAACATTAAAACTAAAAGACTAAAGAATATAATTAAGAAATTTAATTAAAAAAGCTAACAAACCAATAGAATAAAAATTAAAATTTTAAAAACAAAGCTCTTTAATTTTTGAGTGTTAAACCAAAAAATTTAAAAACCCAAAAAAAAAAACAATTTTAAGCCAATTTTCCAAAAGAGCACTAAGTAAATATACAATTATCCCAACCGGTCCAATTCGTGAAAAGAGTATAGAAACCAATAAATTTGAATTAAGGGCAAATTACATTTTATGCGTGATATTTTTGATAAAAATAAAATTACTATTTTTATTTTTTAAAATAACATAAACTTTTTCTACTTTATCTAACAATTTACATATATCTCCACTCCTTTTTTATCCATTAAAAAACAGTCAATCACAAAATAATATTAACATTTATAATAAATAAAATGTCAAATTTATGTGGTGGCGCAACTCAGTGACCGGCTGCTGTTGCCCCCCACATGCCCGAACTTGGGATCCCATCTTCTTTTTCCCCCCACTTTAACTATAAAAAAAAAAATTGTCAAATTTACCCTCCATGAAGAACAGCTCAATAAACAATTTTTCCGTCTCAAGTTCTAGAAATCTCAATAAACAATTTTTCCTATACAACTGAATTTTCCATCTCAGGTTCATAAAACCAACTCAAGAAACAAATCTTCAACTAAAAACCACACGATTGGCATGAAAAACAGGGAAACAAAAACAAAAACAAAAACAAAAACAAAAACAAAAACAGAGGGACGACAGCGATAATTGAGAACCCGAGAATGGCGTCGTCGTCCGATTGGTGGGCGAAGGAGACCCACTGAGGGACGCCGGTGGTCATGAAGATGGAGAGCCCCTACAACTGGTCCACGGTCGAGTTCGAAGGCCCCGCCGCAGCGCCGCTGCTCCCAAAAAAAGGGGTTACGAGAAGGTGGTTTTTTTGTGTCAACAGATAAAATGTATGGGGGGAAGGAGAAGGAGAAGGTAAGAGGATAAATATGAAGCAGGAGAGCAGGTATGTAATCTGTTTGCCAGAAGATGGGAAGAAGACTGTTCAAGGAACATTAAATTGTTGCAGTCATTATTTTTGTTTTGCTTGCATAATGGAATAGTTAAAGGTGGAATCTCGTTGCTCTTTGTGCAAGGAAAAGGTTCATGACCATTAGTAAGCCTTCAAGATCAAACACTGCATTTGATTTGAGGGCCATGGTAGTAAAAGTCCCCGAACGTGATCAGGTATCTGTTTTTTGTTTCTGACTGAGTTTTCTGTTCTTATTTTCAGGTTTTGGGGATTTCTAGGGTTTTTGAATTTTGGGTTTAGCCTAATTTTGATCAAGCTTCTGGCTTAGGGTTTTGTTTCTGGAGAAAACTACCGCGTCTTTGTTTGGATTCAGTTTAGTTGATTGTTGATTATGGCTTTTACTTTGATTTTGGATTCATTTTAGCTTCCTGGTTTATGTTGATTATGGCTTTACTTTGAATGCCAAGGTGATTGTGTTTTGATGGGTTTTTACTGGTGTCGATTAATATATCTAAAGTGGTTTTTGTTGGGTCTGCTATCTGCTTTCGGAGATAGCCTTGAGAGTTTAAGGGAGAGACACGGCGGTGACTGGTGTATGTGAATGTGTGTTAGGGTTAAATTTGGAAATTCACAGTTACGGCTAACAGCGTCTAGTATTTTTTTTTTGTCAGATAACAAAAATACGAATTAAATATAAGAATCTAACTTTTTGCTTCGTGACTTGCGTACGTAGATTGTTTATTTTGAATTCAGAATAATTTCTGAATCACTTTTCTGGATTTGAATCTCATCTGGATTCATGCTTATATATGTATCGATATATGCATATCCATAAATGTATATCCATGCAAGAAATGTTAGATGTAAAGTAGGAAACACAACATCAGTAAGTTCAAAGCATGAACTGGGAAGCATATATACACATAAAAACCAGGTTTCTCTCTCTCTCTCTCTCTCAGACGAGAGAGGAAAAGTGAACGGACGACGACGATATTCTCACCCAAGCCAAAAAGGTGGAGGCTCGTTCAAATCTATCGCCAACCCACGTCTCACCATCCCGAAATACGACGCCGGAGACAAGTTTTCCGACGCACGGAATCCGCCGGCGATCGACACCGGCTGGTTTCTGTTCAAGGGAGAGACAGTGCTCGAGCTCACGTCCTTGAGAATACCAGTCTGGAGGAACCCGCCCATGACGAGACGGCCGGACGGCGAGGTCCACCGGTGGTCGGACGGCGCGTTGAGGTCCAGAGAAAGCCCCGGGGACGCCGCCGGAAAGTTGGTCTTGGCCTTAGCGCCTCGCAGCGACCGGGCCGCGTCGTCGTAGGCCAGAGCAGCCTCCACTGGAGTGTCGAATGTGCCCAACCAAACCCTAGTTTTCTTCCATGGGTCTCGTATCTCGGCTGCGTAACGCCCCCACGGCCTCTTCCTCACTCCCCTGCATTGCCCTTCCCTCGACGGCGCCATGAACGAATGAAGAAGCTTTTAGAGAGAGAAAATAAAAACACAAAGAGAGAGCAAAAGAAAGAGAAGGGATCTGAGTGTTAACTTTGGTGGCGAGATAAAGTGGAAGGACCCATAAAAACCCCAAACCACCGTCCCCACTGGCGGCGCCACCCAATCCCAGCCGTCCATTATCACACCAGCCTTTCGAGCTTTCATCTCCCACATCACCGACATTGTCCACAACGGCTGTTGGTTGTGATTCAGTGAAGAAGAAGAAGATGAGTGTGGTAGGATTTAGGAATTTTAATTTTGTAAAATTTTAAATAATTATAAGAGTGAAATAGTAAAATATTATTTTTAGTTAACGTCGTCTCTTTGAAAACACTGATAAAGAAAGGTTGTATCGTCTTTAGTAAATTATTTTTTATATTAATTCACATAATGATATTTTTTAAATTTTTTTCTTTACGAGAAACTATGGAGATAAAAAAATAATCTAAAAAGTTTATATTAGATGAAAAAAACCCTTTAAAAAGTCACTTCAAAGCCTTTTAAAGATATTTTTTGCTTTTAGTGAGTTTTTTTTTATAATTTTAACCAAAATGATTATACTTTTAAATTTGTTTTATCATGATAAATCAAAAAAATAAAAAATTAAGAACAAAAAAATAATTAAAAAAAACAAAAAAAAGTCATGGGAAAAGCTGACCAAACAGTAAAAAAGCTCCATGAGTCATCGGACCTGATTCAGACATTTTTCATGATTTTGTTGTAGAAGATATCTTGTTTCAATTCAACAATAAAAAGAATTATTTTAAAAATATTTTTATGTGTCAATTGAACACTAAAAAACAAAATTTAAAAAAAATAATTTTTATAAAAATATCTTACATATAAAATATTTTATAAAAAAATATTTTATATTGAAATAAATAGAATCTAAATAAAAATAATTTTAAAAAAATTCCTTTCGAAAATATGTAAGTTATTTTTCGTTTTTATAGTGAGAAAAGGTCTTCATTCGGAACCCATGAGGTTGTGACTTTTCCACGGTAGTGGCCCTTATTGGATAATATTTTATAATATTTCCAAAAATAATTTATAATATTTTCCAACAATAAGGTTTCTGTTATCTTTTTTGCTCCTTGCTGTTCATTAGAAAGGATTCCAGTTTGATGACATGCTTAACATTAATTTTGCAAAAAAGGAAATATATTAGCAATTATCAGGTAATATTAGAGATGCAATTAGTCGGGAACATACGATTAAAACAACCAGAGCCTAAAGTTTATTATGAATTTAAGCCCGATTTAAAGCCTGAAGCCAAACGAGGCCTACGTCATAACAAAATTTGTCTTTTGAGTTAAGAGGAGTTATTTTTTCCTAAAACTATGAATTTATAAAATATAAAAATATATGTAGCAAGTAATTATTAATTACTTTATTCCAAATATAATCATTGACCTTTTATTAATATTGTAATATCCATAATTTTTTGGTGACATAATTAAATATGGTAGCAATTGTTAAAAAAATCTTAAATTAAGAAAAAAGAGAAAATATTAAATAATTAAAATTCAAACTAACATTTTTTTATTAATCCTTGCAAAAATACAATATTTTTAGTTTACATTTTAAATTTTAAATTTGAAAAACATATATATACATAGTTAAAAAAAATAAAACTTATTTGATATTTACATATTTCACATTCATAAACCAATCACCTATACAATTATTTACGTACGTTTTTAAGATAAAAACAAATTTTTGATTGACCATTCTTTAAAAATTATTAATATATGGTGGTCAAGTAAAATAAGTTAATTTGAGCATCAAATTTATTTTTCTATTAATAAAAAAAAAAAATTAATAGATAAACAAAATAGAAATTACAAAAATAAATCCGTATAATGTTCAATGAGTTAATTCATCAGGAATTACATTCTAAAATGAGTACCAATTTGATTCTCACTTTCGCCCATAATAATCTTAAATTTCAGTACTAATTAATAAAAAAATAAAATATTATTTTTTTTTAAAAAAATACCTTTGATTAAATTACCAGATCATTCTAGAATGTAGAATTTAGTTATTAAGATTAGTGATTAATCACGCCTGCTGTCATCTATATTGGTCAAGTTAAGCAGTTGACTTTGCGTCAAGAGTAGAATTATTTTAGGAATTAAATTACTAAGTATTTAATTCTCAACAATCATATTCTTATCACTTCTCATAATTCTATCATCTAAAGATCACTTAAGAGACAGCATTTGCATATCTCTTTTTCATTAGATAATTATTACTGACAATCAAATAAGATATTATTATGCTAAATTTAAGGATGACAATGGAGTAAGGCGGAGTGAATTTGAGATCTCTTGCCCTCTTTTCTATTTTTTCAGGACAAAAAAAATAGAAAAAATGGTGGGAGTAGGAACATATATATTAGGAATAAGTAATAAGAAAAATCGTTTGTTGTCAAAATAGATCCTTTTTTTGTTTTGTAATCGGGTCTTTTAGAGTCTCTTTTAGATTATAGATATAAATAATATAGAAAAGAATTAATGATTGATGAATAAATCAAATTAAAATGACACAAAAAGTAAAAGATAAAAGGAGATATAAATATAATATTTTTCTATTTTAGTCTTATTAATCATATTTAAAAAAATTAAACTTTACGTGTGTATTTATAAATGCAAAAATATTTAATTTATATAACTGGGGGCGAGAGAAGCAAATACTATTTCCACTTCAGTTGTTATGAGGAACGAATCAAAAAAATCCATAACATTTAGGACGAGGAGACGGAGTGGGGCAAAAAAAAAAAAAAGGCCAACACGGGCTAAATTGCTGTTCCTTCAAATTATTTTACTATACTTATAAAAAAATATTTTCTAATTTTTAAAATATCTTAATTTATATTTTTTTATTTTTTGGATTTGTAAAAAAGGAATTTAACAAGTATGGCTAAAACGAATCTAACAAGTTTGGTACTAACTACTAATGTTAAAAAAATTCATTAAAAATAAAAAGTCTTTGAAGGTGACTTTGCTGTTTTATTTATTTTTTTGAATTTTTGGTAAAAAAAATTTACTTTTAAGATTTATCATAAATAAATAAATTTAAAAGTATATCTATTTAAACTAACATTAAAAATAGTAAAAACATAAAAAAACAAACATTAAAAAATTATTCCAAACACTTTCCCTCTTTATTTTTGTAATACCCAAAAAAAGACAAAAAAAAAAAAAAGAAAGAGAAAAACACACACAAAATAAACAGAGGGGGGGGGGGG